>CM032061.1:25032746-25045127 GCA_018831715.1 Matsumurasca onukii
TCAGGGATGATGAAGAGACGCTAGAGGTTAAAGACAGACTGCCACTCCCAGACGGTTGTACCCCGTAGGTCAACTCTGCTGACGCACAAGTATTAACTGTCAGCAATCAGCACTGCCAGCACGAGGCAAGCAATGCCGATGTGAACCACTTCGATACACTTCCACTGGTCTATTGTAAATTTAAATATTTCGGGAAGGTTCAACTCGGTATATGTTATATATTATAGTATTGCACGGTGGATGTTTAAAAACAATCATAGACAGGGGTTGAAGGTCTGATTGGTTTATTACGGGGTTTTGGACGATAGGCGCCAGTCATTTCATGAAAGCCTAGGTAATGTTAAGTTAGAAGTTTAAGTTCTAAATTCTATATTCACCTTTAAAATACCATCTAAGAGTGGTCGGTATCAAAAACAGCCTGTACATGCCACCAATTTTCTTTGAAAATGAGATATTCAAGCCGTCAGCATGGTAAAACCCAGACTTAGGACCGTAAATTTGAGCATTTTCACAAGACTTATATGTGACTTTATATTTTATGTGTGAACTTCTACAGGTCATTGCCTTTAGACCGTCCATGTAGTCAGTCCATAAATTGAAATACGTTTTACGTTCACGATATTTAACAAAACTTGCAATAAAAGAACACGTAATTCTGATGCGGAGGCCTGAAGCGGCTGTGAGCGAAGCAAACAAGAATATTGCAAAGGAAACGATCGCTCTTCAGATAGCTGCGTGCCGGCCTGGTTTATTTTGGAACTTGTTTGGTCATTTATATTAGTTTAGATCACCATAGCAGAATTTCTCTATATATGCTATGTGCTTTCTTTATTTTTCTTATATACTTTGCAATAATGATTCTTTCTGCAGAATTTTCATGCTTTTGTATTGTGATTTTCGCAATAGATTTCTTTACTTTCAACAGGTTACCACTGGAATATTCTAAACATGGTGTTCATAAAACCCTATAATTAATTCTATAACGAATTAAACTGTTGTGTAAATATACTCAAACTGACAAATGCAACATATCTTGGGAAGATTGCCCATATAAATTTGTTAAATTTCATGTTAAGCAAACAAAAAGGTTTCCTTATTGATTTCTAGTACCAAATCATGAAACTTTCATCTGTATATCTTGCCCAAAACAGCTTGTAACCAATTAATCCCTTTAAAAGTGTTAGATAGAGTTTTGGACGTTGTGTTATCTTGCTTTTACTACAAGTAAAGTAGTGATTTATAAACAGAAGACACGGCGTGGCTGTAAAGAATCGTGTAAAGATAAGGTGGGAAGCAAAGCCTTTACTTATCTCAGCTCTCAAAATACACTGGTTGGAGGGCAAAGGTTGTATGAACAGGTTTATCTCCTTACTAGAAAATGCCGTTTTAACACAGTGTGCTAAAATGCTGTGAGTTTATTATACAAAGGCAACATGGGATGGATGATTGATTGGTTTGTTTGAATCAGACAAAATCAAATATACAGGTGATTTTGAATGTCCCTTCCCTTTAACTTTGAAAAGGAATTATATTTTTAAAACTGTAATAATAGTAACAACAATTCTATGCAGTCTTGTAAAAATGCTGTAGTACTCATAGTTCACACTGCAATGCTGTCTACCAAAAAAGTTGACGACGAGTAGTTCTAGTTGTCAGAAAGTCGATGTTGGCAGTAGAGATTGGAACCATCGTATCACATCTGATCACCTTATTGAACAGGAAGACGTTGTAGGCCAACCTTCTTTCGTTTCAATGAGGTTGATCTCAAGCCGGCAAGCTGCATCAATAGGTATGATGAAGTAGTCGAAGCCAATTTGAAGACCAGGCTGAGAAAGCCCAGGAACAGCTTCTCAATCCATGGTTCAGCCTTCTGGTAGGATGCTCAGATTGTACTGGCATACTCAAGGATCTTGACCAGCAGAAACATAAAGTGATCTAAAACACCAACATTCAATCCCGCTTATTGATTCTCTATGGATAAAACCAAGTTCTTTGGAGGCCTTTTTTACAAATGTTATCAATATGTGCAGAATGATCAAAAGCCATCCGATTAGTATAGATCCAAATCTTTAGCAACTGTCCCTTTAACACATAACTGTTCAATATGTATGAATTTGTTGAGGACTGATCTAGAAAGACACTACAGCGCACTTTAACATTGAGGCTCATATCATTTACGACAAACCAACTTTCAATCTTTATCAAGAATTTTGCTTTAGTCTATCATCAGGGACTAATAGTACTAAATACTTTTATGTCATCAGCAAGAGCAGGCAGTTTGAATTGATAGAAGTTGCACAATGTCATTAATAAATATATACAAAAAATTGGGGTCCAAGATGAAACCTGTAGCAACCCCGACAATGCCTCAAATAGTTCTGCTGTACTTCCAGCATACTTCACAACATGCATTCTTTTACATAGGTACAACTGGAGACAGTAATAAGTTCCCATACCCTCTGAGTTTTTCACCAAAGTTGAATATGGTTGACGGTATCAAAAGCCTTTGAATAGTCCAGATAGAACCGATCAAAGCTGACTTCCCCGATACAATCACCGGTCACCCATAGGTTTGGAAGACAGCAAGGTTTGAGACAGTTATCTTCCAGGTTGGAACGCATGTTGTTCCGAACAATCACACTTTTTAATCTTTGGAAAGATTTGTCCATCACCAATTTTCAAAACCTTTCCAGCGTACATTGAATAGCGATTGACGATTGTTGGAAACATCACTCCTGTCCAGATTTAAGGTGGCACTATATAACTTTGTTCTTGAGAATTTCGGGAAATATTCCCAATCTTAGACTTGTATTAAACAGTACAGTTATTTGTGATGAATTACAGCATTGGAACACCTCAAACTGAAAAGAGTCAATCAATCGGTCCAGCTTTCTTGTTCGGATCAAGTTGAGCCAACATGTTCCAACTTCATCACACTTTAACAACAAGATGATAACAAAAAAGTACCGAAAGTCATAGTTCAAGGGGTGCATGGTCCTTTTGAAAATCGAGGCGAAAAACGAAGGAGAAGATCACAAGCCTCAGACGGATTACTGTAGTAACATCAATGTTAAGTCATTTCACCAAGAAAGGTATGAAGTTGTAGTCTTGCTACCAACATATCACCAGAATGATTTGGGATTGGAAGATAATGTGGCGTGCTTGGGAAATATAATTAGCATAACACTTGTCCATGGTAACTTATCTAAGCGGACACGACAGAAATTCATCATAAACAACAAGCCTGATGATACCTCTTGTACTTGGTATGGGTTTCTTTCTGAATATCAGCTTTTTCAATGAATGGAAAACCAAGGAAATCTTCGGGCTCCATTGTACTTCATAGGAGTACATTCAATACCACATGTTCAATATGGCAGCAGTGAAGTAATCCTGAATATAGTGTACGTCGAAAAGGACCGTTCCTAAGTCCTTGTGCATAATCACAGAGTACGCTGGATGTCACAACGTCTGAAGTGAGGGATCAAAACTTAAGTTGGTTCCACAGTAATGGATAGAGAAACAGAGTCATGTAACAAGCAATTTGAGCATCTTCAAGAGAAAGTAAAGGATCCAATAAATGGCACATCATGCGATCAGTAAAAGTAGATCGAAGCATAACAACTGTAGCAGTTAACGTTCTGGCTGTTTGGCTCCAAGCTAAAGAAAGAAGTTCCCGATCAAGCATTGTGACTCTTCACACTGGGACAGCTTCCACCAGTTTACATTTGGAAGATTAAAGTCACCAAAAACCAAGGTCTCTTAGAAATTCAAAATCTGCTGAAAGAATTCCCACCAGAGAACCATCAGAAGCCCTTAATAAGTATCACAGGCATTTAGGAGGAATGTACGTTACTCCAATAGGATAGAAATTGATTAAGTTCAATTGAAACTAACAGACATTCCAAATCATCCATGTTCAGAGTTATTGATTCCGACACTAAATTTGGGATTCAAAGGATTCCAACTGCACTCATCTTCGAACTAAGTAACAGTACGATCTTTTTCTAAATATGGAGTATCCTGACCATCCAAAATCAGAATCCAAAATTCCATCATTCAAATTTGTTTCTACCATTACCAGAACATCAAAACACAGGATGTAATGGCTTTTCTTAACTCATCCAATTTAGTTCAAGTTCCTGACATTTTGATAATAGTTGGAGTTCCTGCGATGTGAGTTCATCGTTTTTGGCTTGATTGAAAGGACAATTTTGGGCATTGTTTACATATTTAATGGTTAGGTCAGTCTCACCAGATTCAGACCAGTTTTAACTGCTTCTGTTCAAGTTGCTTTCTTTCGAACCTTGGTAGCCTGTCTCTTTACACAGTTACATTGCCAGAGCAGGGCTTAACTCCCTTCTGTGATTTTTTTCAAGCGGCAAAGAATCCAAGCATCATTTCGATCACAGTAAATGTACACCCCAAAGGTCTGTAACTTTATTAGTAGTTTGCAATTCTGGAACTTTAAACGGCAAGTACTGTATCAAGGAAGCATCCACTGCCATAATGGAAATCAGCTCACGTTATCATGATTGACGCTCACATCTGTAATCTTGCTTGCGCTTTCAACAACTCCATAAATTTCACATTATGTGAACGTTTGTCTCGATCTGACATTTCTTCAAATAACATTCAAGATTGCAAGAATGAGCAGATAAGTTCCTTTCAAGGGCCTCAATTTTCCTCTGCCAGCAATGTGCGGTTCAATTGCGAACCAGCGATGTCATTCTGCTGTTGCTAGTTGACTTTTGATAACAACAATTTCAATCAAATGTGTCAGCAATAACTGAAGTAACTTGAGCTGTTCATTAATCTGGCTAACAGTTTATTCATTTTTATCCAGATAGTTCAACACAACGATTGTACAATAAATTTCACCGGTGTTTCAACTGGATGAAATCAACACGATTACAAAACCATTGGTCGTATTTGTAGAGCAAAAGTTTAGAATTCTCAACATCAGGGTATAATACATGTTGCATGAAACCAGCTCTCACAATTCTGTTGACTGTTATTTCCGGTTCAACTGTCACAGTAACTTCCGCATGTGCATGTTTCTCTAATAGTTCTGTCAGGAACTGGGTCCATTTGATTCTTTTCAATTACAGTTTAATTCAGCTGAAACTTCACAGTTGGTACTGTTATTTCAACGCAACGGTCACAAAATGCAATGCTTGTAACTTGTTACTCTATCCAACAAGTTCCTGACCATGTCCCGGTTTCAAGCAGTTCACAGTTGCATGTGATGAAAGCTTCACAGCGTGCTGTAACTGTTATTTCAACGGTTACAACTGGTCACAGTAACTGTCTCGTAGCTTGTACTTGTTTCTCTAATCTGGCAACAATTCCTGACCATGTTCCCGGTTTCAAGCTTAACAGTTCACAGTTGCATGTGATGAAAGCTTCTGGCGTGCTGTAACTGTTATTTCAACGGTTACAACTGGTCACAGTAACTGTCTCGTAGCTTGTACTTGTTGAAAACAAACAAGGGCTGTGCGCTACATTCACTAAATCACTATTTGAGATGCCGACCACTCTCATGAGGGTATTTTAAGGCAAATATGTGGTGAAGGGTGAGTGTGATGAGTGGTAGTAATGAGTTATGAGGTGTAGTCTTGTTACAAACTAATTAGAATGGGTCATTAATTAATAGCCCAATGACCAATGGATATACAAGGACCAACGGCTTAACGTG
This sequence comes from Matsumurasca onukii, assembly GCA_018831715.1. Taxonomy (NCBI): domain Eukaryota; kingdom Metazoa; phylum Arthropoda; class Insecta; order Hemiptera; family Cicadellidae; genus Matsumurasca; species Matsumurasca onukii. Next base: position 25,038,445 of record CM032061.1, read on the forward strand.
ACTTCTGAACCACGCAGGTGATGGTCTGATATGTCTAAACGATGGTGGGAGTTAATACGGGTATCATCAGATGATCATTGAGACTATCTGAGCCGCTTTAGACCTATATCATCCTCAATAACATTATAACACTTATTGGATACCAAGGAGTAAAATGTATTAATGTGACTTATCTATACTATAACGAAAATGTCAGCTACAGCCGTGAGAAGTGTACGCAGCTAGTACCCAGAGGGTCCAGGGGGCTGGGGAGCTGACCATCCCCTTCGACGTTGTTCTCTGTTCTACAAATTAAGAGTGCACAGTAGTGGCTGACCTTGAATTGTGTGCCATAAAAGCAATTTAAAAACATTCATTTTATTAGAATATTTCACGCGTACAGTTTTCATTCAGTTTTTATGAAATAAACTTGGTTTTAAAATGCATTAACTGTTTAATGACTCCGCTGAACCGAATTTCCATTTTATCTTTTAAAAAACCGTAACATATATCCAAAAATTGAAGAAACTTTGTATTTTAATTTCTTGTTTTCACTTGTAAGATAATAATATTTTCAAAAACGTGGTCAGCGGAGTCGTTGCATTGCGTTGTCAATTTTCAAATATAATTTATTTCAAAAGGTCTGATAGAAATTGTAAGGGTAGTGTTTCAAGAAAATGCCTATTTTACATTGTTCTTATGGGACAAAAACAAAATGCCTACGTAGGTACTAGTGCGATCTTAGCTCACACTTATCAGCAGAGTGCACTCCTATTTTAGACACGCCCTGTATATAAATTATATGCCTTTAATGTTGGAATCAGACAAATATTGTTATGAGACGTCTCTGATTTTCATTTATACTAGTTTATTGCAGTTTCCTTTCTTTTGGATTTTAAACCTTTCATTAAATTTGATTATTGTTAAAATCAGAAATACTTAGAGGTATGAAAACTACCATGGCTTAAAGCTGTTACACAAGCTGTTAACGTAACATATAACAACAAAATATTCCCCAACCTTGATTTCTTTTGTCTTAAATCAAATAGAGCAAGGTTTTATTCGTACTATTCAACGTTATAATTTTCTACCATAATAAAGTCAACAACAACCAAATGAAAAGACCAAACAACTTTTCGTTAAAATCTACCTTCAGTTAGAAAATAAGTCAATTAAGAGTGGAAACAACCCGATCTAGATACGCTCATGAATATTCTAGAAGACTGTTCAAGCTGTAGGTTTAAGCTGCTAATTTTGAGAAGGATCTTCATCCACTTGCATAAGTATGTCCTCAAAGGTTATGTTGAAATTCGTATTGGTATTTTAATTTTCGAGTGAGAGACAGCATGTCCACTCATATATCCACAAACCTGCAAAGATTGATTAGATTAGTAGCGTGTTGATGTTGCGTAGAGTGTCCATGTTCAATCACAGATTCTGGTGTTAGTCATGCAAATGTATACAGAGTGTGAATGTGTTTCAGTGAGAGACAGCATGTCCACTCATATATCAACAAACCTGCAAAGATTGATTAGATTAGTAGCGTGTTGATGTTGCGTAGAGTGTCCATGTTCAATCACAGATTCTGGTGTTAGTCATGCAAATGTATACAGAGTGTGAATGTGTTTCAGTGAGAGACAGCATGTCCACTCATATATCAACAAACCTGCAAAGATTGATTAGATTTTATGTTATTTGCGATGCCTCATTGGCACATTATGCATAGGCTTAACAACAACAACATTTAAAAAACATAGTAAAATATACAGAGATAAAGTCACTTTAATAATTGAAAATTGTGTTCCAGAAAGTCCATGATGCCAGCTGTAATATGATCTGCAGGTTAAAAAAAATGATTTAAAAACTATTTTGAATTTCGATGTTTTCTTTTCTTGTTTGATGGTTATTGGAATTTTTTGTTGTAAATTTTAACATATTGTAATAAGATTGTTTTTTAAAAAAGTTGTAGCCAAAGTTTGGTACTTGTAAATTTTGAAAGTTTCTAAATTATGTTGATTTGTCGAATTTTTAACAATTTTGAATTTATCTTGATTTCTTTTGAACAACACTGCACATTCCAGAATATATATTGAGGGAATGTTAAAATTTTGAAACTTTTGCAAACACGATTTGGTAGCTCTTCTTTAGATTTCAATTATTTTCTCACGGCTTGTTTCTCATGCAAATGTAAAGAGGAATTTTGTCTGGAAAATCCTTTTCATGGTCCATATTAAACTCCATATTTAAAATGCGTATATATATATATGTGAGTAGTATATATTAAATTTTATTTGAAAAGAGTTGTATGATGATAAAGTATGAAGTATAAATATCCCAGTTGAAAGATTTTAATTATTTTTCAATATGACTTGTAAATTTCAAATTTTGATCAAAGGTTATGCCTAAAAATGTAACTTCTTTTGCTAAAGGAAAATCAAACCATATTTTTGGAGACTAGATGAATAATTTGATGTATTGTTATCATATGATTTTGGATGTTATTGAAATTCTACTATTTGTGATTTTGAAACAATAATTTTCAATCTATTGTTATCAAACCACCCATTAAATTTGAAATTGATTTGATAGTGTCGTTGTGTAATTGAATTCGGTAGGTGGAATCACCACTGAAGTGTCATGCAAAAGACATAACTTTGATTGGTAAATGTAGTCAGGACAGATCGTTCTATATATATCAAAAATAATAGCGGTTAAACAGAGCGTGTTGAGGAACGCCAGCTGTTATCTTCTTTGAGTGCAGATAGTACTTTATTCATGTATTGTTTTGTAAGTTTGCATGTCCACTCTTTGAGACCTTTCTTTTTAAATATGATTTAAACCAATTGAACATTGTTTCTAACTCCTGCATGTACTAATTTTTGTGAGTAGTGTATCATGATTTTACCAAATCAAAAAGCTTTTTGTTCGTGTCAACAAAAAAGTCTAAGGTATTTTGTTTTGGTCAAGTTGAGTTGTAATATTTGACGTTAGATCAAATATATAGCACCGGTTGTGTGGTTTATCCCGAAAGAAAAGCCAAAACCATTTGAATTAAAATGTTGTAGTGATTTTCAAAAGTTACTAATTCGTGTGGTACATTAGTTTTTCAAAAATTTTATGGGTGCAATCCTGATAGTAATGTAATAGGTCGATAGTTGTTTATGTCAAGAGGGTCTCCTCTTTTTGTAGATAGGAATAGCGTTTGGTTCTTTAAGTAATTCAAAACAATATACCATTTTGAAAAGAAGAATTCAACAAGATTAGAGATTGGCTTAGACAATTCTTGAGTACAAAGCTTGATTAACTTGTTAGGATATTTCTGTCGAATCCTGATGAGTTTTTAGTTTTAGTGATTGATTATGTTGAATATCGCCGTCAGTATGTTGGCAATAAAAACATTGAATGGGTCATCTTTTGATTTTGCATTTATGCGCCGCCCTGAAAGTATTTTACTTCATTCTCAATCTTTTAGATATTTCTATAAACCAGGTGTTAAACATGTTTGCTATAACTTCGCAGTCCTCGACGAGCAAGTGTTATTCTCATTTTTTCAGTTTTGTATTTATATTCAACTGTCTTCTTACTTTTTATCTTACTGTTATCAGATTCCAAAAACAGTTTTAGTAGGACATGCCGTATTTGAGTTTATTCAAAAATGCTATTAGCTTTAGTTCTTGTATTCTTCTTTATAAATCAGCCTGGCACCTTTGTAAGCTCTTTACGCAGTAAGTGTTGCTGAGAGTCAAAGTTTTGATACAGAATAAAGCTCTCAAAACTTCTTTTCCTTCTGTTGTTTAGTTTCCATTGTGTTCAAATTGTTTCAGTGATTTTTCACTTGGAACTTTGATAAATGTGTGGAAACATAGTTTATAGCTCTTTTGAATTATACTGTGGAATAACTCTATATTTTTGTTTGTATCGTTTTCTTTTTCAAGGTCGATCCAATTTTCACCAAGTAACATAGTTTTAAATTGTTTAATATTTTCTTTCTGAATGATTTCTTACAATTTTATAGTTTTGGTAGTTCTTCCGCATCATTAGTTTTGACTAATGGTTTGACTAAGTACCATGATCGGATATTCCAAAAAGTACCACATTTCTAAGTCATTTCATTTTCTCAATGTTAGTAAATATGTTATCTATTGCAGACTGTGAACCCTGTAAACTCTCTTTGTGTAATTGAATACTATATCGCCTGCCTTAAACCGAACATCGTCATAGTGAAGCTGTGTTTAGTTTTAAATTCGTTGATTGTGCAAAACAGTCTATTGAAATCTGCTAACACTACGTATAATGCTGATTGTGCTTGGTGTATTTCTGTAAGGTTGTCCAAATTGAGTCTAAAACGTTTCAATATCACCTGATGGAGATGTACACTGTAAATTAAAATGTTCATGAGAATCAATCCTGGAGCTTATCAACAAATTGCAAAGATTGATTAGATTAGTAGCGTGTTGATGTTGCGTAGAGTGTCCATGTTCAATCACAGGTTCTGGGTGTTAGTCATCAAATGTGAAAGTGGAATGTGTTTCAGTGGAGACAGTGACACTCATATATCACAAACCTAAAAGATTAGATAGACCGGTATCGAGGAAGCTATGCCGCGAGCGTCCCCACACCCACGGTGTTAGTCATGCAAATGTATACAGAGTGTGAATGTGTTTCAGTGAGGACAGCATGTCCACTCATATATCAACAAACCTGCAAAGATTGATTAGATTAGTAGCGTTGATGTTGCGTAGAGTGTCCATGTTCAACACAGGTTCGGTGTTAGTCATGCAAATGTATACAGAGTGTGGATGTGTTTCAGTGAGACAGCATGTCCACTCATATATCAACAAACCTGCAAAAGATTGATTAGATTAGTAGCGTGTTGATGTTGCGTAGAGTGTCCATGTTCAACCACAGGTTCTGGTGTTAGTCATGCAAATGTATACAGAGTGTGGATGTGTTTCAGTGAGAGCAGCATGTCCACTCATATATCAACAAACCTGCAAAGATTGATTAGACTAGTAGCGTGTTGATGTTGCGTTGAGTGTCCATGTTCAACCACAGTTCTGGTGTTAGTCATGCAAAATACAGAGTGTGATGTGTTTCAGTGAGAGACAGCATGTCCACTCATATATCAACAAACCTGCAAAGATTGATTAGATTAGTAGCGTGTTGATGTTGCGTAGAGTGTCCATGTTCAATCACAGGTTCTGGTGTTAGTCATGCAAATGTATACAGAGTGTGGATGTGTTTCAGTGAGAGACAGCATGTCCACTCATATATCAACAAACCTGCAAAGATTGATTAGATTAGTAGCGTGTTGATGTTGCGTAGAGTGTCCATGTTCAACCACACAGTGTTGTCATGCAAATGTATACAGGGTGTGGATGTGTTTCAGGCAGCAGTCCACTCATATATCCACAAACCTGCAAAGATTGATTAGATTAGTAGCGTGTTGATGTTGTAGAGTGTCCATGTTCAACCACAGGTTCAGGTGTTAGTCATGCAAATACGTATGTGGATGTGTTTCAGTGGAGACAGCATGTCCACTCATATATCAACAAACCTGCAAAGATTGATTAGATTAGTAGCGTGTTGATGTTGCGTAGTGCCTGTTCAACCACAGGTTCTGGTGTTAGTCATGCAAATGTATACAGGTGATGTGTTTCAGTGAGAGGCAGCATGTCCACCATATCAACAAACCTGCAAAGATTGATTAGATTAGTAGTGTTGATGTTGCGTAGAGTGTCCATGTTCAACCACAGGTTCTGGTGTTAGTCATGCAAATGTATACAGGGTGATGTCAGTGAGAGACAGCATGTCCAATCATATATCAACAAACCTGCAAAGATCTTTAAGTATTAAACTTGTAGATAGTGTCAAGTTCTTGTGGGTTTAGTTGTAGATAGTAATTTGAACTGAAAGCACATGCAGAGTCAATTAGTTCCCAAACCCAACTCAGCCTTCCGGTTAATGCAAATAAAACAACTCGTTCTTTCGGAATGTTCATTAAAATTAGTATATTACTCGTATTTTCAATCCCATCTGAATTATGGTATTGTCTTTTTGGGAAACCTTCATCTTGACTGCTATAAAGTTTCACTATTCAAAAAGCGAGCCTTTAAGAATAATGAACATTCGGCTAACTATGAATCAATATGTAGACACTTTTTTCAGAATTCAAAATTTTAATTCTTTGTTTCTTTGTAAATTTACGAAATCATTAGACTATTTAAGAAAACGTGCATAAGTGAATTCCTTCGAAAAATTAATTATGCACCACAACTACGAAACTAGAAATAGCCATGCTTTAGGTGCTCCAAACATAGACTCACAGTTTATGAAAAAGGGGTTCATTACTCCGGCCTCAAATACACAACATGCTGCCGGCTGAGTTTGAAAGAAGCACCTTCGTACTCCCTTGGATTTATCATACCTAGTTATTTCGATTGTCTTCAGTTGTTTACAATTATAAACAGATTTTAACAAACTATAAAAGTAAGTTATAAAAAATTCTAAATTTTGCCATGTTAATCTTAACTAACCTAGTTAACACCACAATGTTTTAAAATTGATGACTTATATCTTAAGTTTATAATATATATATTTTTATCTTAATTTGTATTTTTAGGGTTTCATGTTTAATTTGTATTCTATGCTTTCATATTTAACGTGCTTATGTATATATTGTATAACAAACTGTATTAGTTCTT
>CM032061.1:25050463-25063036 GCA_018831715.1 Matsumurasca onukii
TAAAACTATATTAGAAATAATTGACTTTTCTACCTTTATTGTGTTAAAGCTACAGAACCTTTTGAGAGGTACAAAAACTCCTCTCGTTATCAAGTAAAGTCTAAAGCATATTACATAAACTAGTACACTTTACTACAGAACAAATAACTCAATTTCTGTAGCGCTTCTGTAGTAAAGTGCACTAGTTTTGGGACTAGAATATGATTTAGGCTAAGGTTCATTGATAACGAGGAGTAATCATACCTCTCGAAATGTTGTGTAGTTTAAACACAATAATCGATAAGAAGGTCCACCTATTTCTGTGTTAATACAATAACTTCAGCATTATGAGTTTTAAAATTAATAAAAAACTATACGTCCTAAAATTCCTAAAACCATTAACGTTTACTTAACTATTACTGTTTACTTCATATTTATCTGTTTTACTTGATCAAAACTTGTATAATTTATAATAGAACGTCTGAGAAAAGTCTTACCAAAATACCTTCAATATTTTCCGTTGCTATTTCATATTACTGTTAATCTGTTATAAATTGTAACGAAGGTTGTATTCAATTACATGACAAAAAATAAAGGTTCCTCCAATGTTTGTAAAATTAAATCTTAAAGTGGAACTCAAGAATACTAAGTTACTCTTCACATATACTCGACTAAACTCAATACTATAAGTCACTCAATGGCAGATAAACTTATACGGTTTGAAACCACTGTCAAAATAGGAGGAGGTACGTGCGCTTTCTTAAATATTAAATAAACATAGTTTCCGACAAATGTACATTAATAATTTGGGAAAATAAACGAAATTAATATTGTGTTGAACATTAAAATGTTGTTTTGCGTTTATACATTTCTTAGGAATATAAATAGTTCAAGTATTACCAAAACCTTAAAACTACAAGCTGATTAAATTTTAAATGTACTTAGAATTCATAGGATTTCCTACGTTTATATTTTGCATGTCAGCTAAATGTCCTTTGCTAGCCAATCTGCACCTAAGAAAGACAAAGCTGATAGTGTTTTTGATCATAATAAATATTTCCGTTTTACTTTAAGGTATTAAATGCTATAATTTTAGCAACTATGTATTGTCTTTCGTCACAAATCAGCTCAAACATTCCTTATGGAGGGCAGTGGTAATAACAAGACGTAAATTACTAAACGTATCTACAGTTAAAAGTGTTGATGATTTTAATTCATTAGCTCAATTAGCCATTCACGTCGAAAATATTGATTTCGTGTTAAAACTGTAGTTTTACTTGTTAACTCTTTGCCATTCGGGACCTTTTTTGAGTACGTAGCTCTTAAAAGCAATTTCCGACATGCAACAAGTATCCCTGAACCCTTGACATGTTCTAAAAGTCCCAGGTGACTGACAGACTGACAGACATACTGCGCTGGTAATGTATGTATATGCTAGCTGTATGTGACAGTAGCAATGATAATATGGAAATGGCTTCCTGTATGACTTCCTGTGTACGCGGTCAGTCCACACGCACCGCAACCTACACCCCATAACGTGGGGTGCCCCAAGGAGTCAATTGGGTCCTTTCATTTTCGTTTCAAATGTAGTTCAAACTGTTCATACATTTCTTACTTAAAAATGAAGCGACTAAAATGTGACAGCAGTAGTATGTTGTATAAACTTGTTTAGATTTCAAACAAAAGATAAAAATAATGGTCACTTAAAAAACAGAAAGATATTTACATTTTAGTTAGAAACGTTATATCAACACCCGAATTATTTAAACAACACGATGAGATAAAGCGATTATTTAGTAGCCTAATTACAAGATTTGGTAGTAAAATATTGTATTCTATTTGAAAAGACCAGGTAAATGAATTTTACGTGAAAGAAGTCATTACAGGTATTGAAATAATAATTATCAACTGTATAACAAAAAACCTTTAATAAAAATAATTGTTATTTAAAATTTTTGTAATATTTAGTAATATAACAAAATTGTTATGTAATATCACGAAGTATTCATAAAACTTGTTTTTTATCAAGGGTGTTATGCTTATACATTTTATGTTAATCAGGTAAATAAATGTGGCTGAAACAAAAAAAATGTATAAAATACATATTCATCTGAACGTTTCTCAGACTTTAATATAGTTTCATAAGGGCTACTAAAGCACAAAAATATTGATTAGCAACAAGCTTTGGTTTCGATTCAGGTAATGACAAGTTGTGTGGTAATACCACCTTATTGGAAACACCTCTCTTTCGGGAATAGCAAGACTATTACTTTTTTGTTACCACTTTATTTACAAACAAACGAACCAATTTGTCAGTTCGAGACTTTGAGTAATTACAATTTCGTGGTAACAACGTTATTAAAATAACCTGTTTGGTAGTAGTATAATAATAGTATATTTCATCACTAGGTCGTAAAGTGACACGAGGTCAAGTTAATATGACCGAGGGTCAAAAAAACATTTTCAGGCCGAGTGATGAACCACAATTTTTTTCATGGTGCAAATAAATAATGAGAAATAAATGTCAATAAGTATTTTAATACTATAAAGAACTATCAGTCAACATTATTTTGAACTCAGCAGTCTGTATTATATTCTTTTGAAATGACCGCTGTTACACTGATTTAGTATAAGTAAGCGTTAAAATTCAAAACAATCAAAACAAACTCATTGAACCATCTCAAGTCCATGCCACAAAAGATCATTAAAATGATCCCTATGGAGAAAAACATCATCAAAACAGTCCTTTATTTACCTGGGTTTAAAAGTGACCGGTCAATACATGTGCCTAAAGCAGCACATATTTTTAATTTTTAGATGAACTGCTTCACTTGTATAACTTTTGTGCATTTTCCTGCAGAAAGACACTTGCAGATATTGATTATACTGCATGTCTGGCATTGATTGTTTCTGCAGGATAGCAGTAGCTCATCTGGCACGGACACGCGAGCAGCTTCTGGTTATGAATATGCAGATGATATAGCCCTGCTCTAAGATGTGTTCTACTGGAGTGGAACCTGTCTCAATCAATAGTGGTCTTCAACAACAAAGCAAGATCTGTACAAGATATGCAGTAATGGAATGATTATGTGCACTAGTAATGTCGAGTTGCCAATACATTCACGTTGGGTGGATTGACTACTCTTTACTTATTCTTTCTCGGATTAAGTTGGATGGTGATTGCCTTTGCGTGCCACTAAACGTTGTATTTTCATTGTCTTTTTCCAACGCTGCCCAATTTTTCAAACACCTACATAGTTTTATTTGCATCCTCGTATGTATTCACCTCTAAGATACATTATTTAGTGGCAGGAATATAATTTAAAAGTGTTATTTATCTTTGCGTTACGAAATATTAAATATTAAGATTTCAAAGTTAAGAAAGAAATCTCTTGAAGTAAATAAAGGAAACTGAATTCCATTTACGCGATGAGGGCCATGTTTTTTTGATAAATATAAAAGATAAGCCATAAACAAACTTTAGACAAAGTTCGTAAGGCGTCTTACGTCAGCATGGCTGCCATCGTCAAGTTGCCATGCCTGACGTTGGCAGCCTTGCTTATGAAAAGTCCCCGGAAACTTTGGTGTTTGTTACATTTATATTATTAAATTTATCTTCTATTTATTTTTTATTGTTTTAAAACTGGAATTCTATTAAATACTCAATGCATTTTTCTCTGACCTTTCTTCCTGTTAACAAATTGCTTCTAAAAAGTTTGTTATTTTTGGGAAAGAAAAGAACTTAGAAAAGCAAGAAAATGGTACGCAGTTGAACTTTTGTAAGATAATTCTGAAATATTGAAAATGTATCAGTTTGCAATTGACGATGAGCATAAATGATGTGAGTAAAAGTTCGTGGAAGTAGATTGTTAGTGGATAAAAAAAAAACGGTTTTATTTACTGGCGAAGTTAAGGCTTAACACTCCTCTGTTCCAAATAATCACGCCTCTTTTTTGCATATTAACTCGTAAAATACGATCGCCGATGTCTAGAAATGCTGTTGAATGTTTGACATGTATCACATTGAAGAGATTGGGTGTGTACGATTATGTGTGTAATATTCGAATAATGTAACTACTTAAAGATTGTGTAATTTCTACACCTTGACCCCTCGTCAACACAAATTGCTCTCATCTCAATCTGACGCCTCAAGTGTTGATTAGCAGGGTGAGTTTGAAGCATCACTGCCGGATCTTGTACCACCGGATCCAAGATGGCGTCCACTCCGTCATTCTTTGTACTGCATTTGCATAAGCCTGGGATCTATATATTATGCATAAAGCACGCGTAAGGTGCTTTGCTTTTCTATATCTAATGCAACTGACTGTCTTGTTCTCACAGTGGCTTAACCCTCCCCCGCTCTACACCATCGGCTCATCCGGGTACATCCTTGCTTGTGCTAAGTAAACTGTAGGTTAACTGAACGAAAGTTGTCATAACATTGACTATGTCGGTTTTGGTAGCAAGCTTCATCAAGTTTGGAGGAAAATTAAAAACGTGTTTTAAATTAAGCTTACGACGTGTTCAATAGCGCGTTGATTGTGTTATTAAACTCACTTGTCAGAAAGTAAGAGGTTATGTTTTTGTTTTGTTTCAGAAATAAACGTGATGAAGAATGTACTGTACTTGATGAAGAATAGTTCGAGACTTTTCTGCATGTCCAGAATATCTTCTTTCCTCTTCAGATAGAGTCGATGATGATGTAAGTAAAATACGAGCCAATAAGTCTAGTTAGCTAAATAAAGTAGAAGTACAAATTCATTATTGTCAACTAAAATCGATTGAGTGTCACGACTAAGACAACCTAATATTACATTGTATTTTTGGTTTAGGACAGTAAAACCCCTCCTCTATCCCATTTCTCATCGTTCGTTGCCACCAAAAGGTTCGGCAACTATTATAGTAAAATGATCTGAAGTTTATAAAACAATTTTCAAGGTAAAGATACTGTAAAGCAAAACAATTGAATGCGGTATAAATTAATTTTCAGGTCACATTGGTTTGAATTTCTAACTTGAATAGTTAGTCATTAGTCATTTAACAAACGTTTGGTTGAACCTAAAACAATATTTATTATAAAACAAGACATTTCGATGATACTGCGAGTATAATATAGTAATCATCGGCTGCATGAATTAAGAAGATCAAGGAATCAAAGTATGCACATAAAAAATTGAAATATGATTGGATGAAAGTATTTTATTGTTCACTGCATAACTTAAAACTATTCAATGCATAGGCAAAAGGTCTAGTCAAATGCTGGTCTTCCACTTGAATCGTATACTTATAGTTTAACAGGAAAATAGGTCCTGCGTAATATTTAAAATTCTATGGATTTCTAAATATATGTATTCGAAACATTGCATTTAAGATAAAACTTTATATTTTATCATTGGTTTACACCGCAACATTACTGCCAAGGCTGTATCGTCCCACGCCAAGCCGTGTGTTGAGGACAAGATAAGGAATGATCTGATTCATGACATCATCACACGAGGGTAGCGGGCAAGTGTACGGGTTGTGCCCCGCATGACAATTCCCAGCTTACTGATAACCCTGATAATCACAGAGCCACACCTCGCACAGCGGCCAAATTTGAAACGCAAATCACTTTTTTCTCCTCTGAATCCGATTTACATGTGTGTCATCACTGCAAGTGGCCCATTTCACCCACCCCCGGCCATCACTCTGTCATCTCGGCCAGGTGTCCGTCATTACACTCAAATTACTTTATTGTCTCTGTTTTAGAGTTGTTTTATTGTCTCTTATCCTGTTTACTATCGACCAATTTCATTCTTCACGGCTGTCCCGAGACATACAATCATTCACTCAGCCCCTCCCTCGGGACGAGGTTGGTTTGTTAACCGCGATGTGGACTTAGGAGCATTTTATTCCTTGTGAGTGGTCATTGAAACGAACTTAGAATCACTAATGACAAAGTAGTGTTTTTAAGTGCAAGTTGTGATATAACAACATATTTTCCCTGTGAGAACTGTCAGTGTACACAGTTTCGAAATTACCGGTTGTGATCTCAGTTTAGTAATTTGTTAACAACAAACCCCATTTTACACAAGATTGTATTCACTACTAAATCACCTCAAATATTTCCATGGTAGAACGAATGATAAAACATTATTTTAGATGCACAATTATTCTTAAAAACGTTATGACAAGCACTATAACGACACGTTTTTTAACGAAAAGGTGACTGCACACGCTTTATTGTGGTTATTCACACTAATGAGAGTAAAATTAGTCACTGAAACTTTGAATAGCGAAGAAGGAACAAGGGTGGCCAATTATTAGCGAAGCAGTTCAAAAACTACCTTTTTTGAAGACAACGAAAAGTACTTTACTAACTCTACTGACAAAATGCCAAAATGGTCACCACCAACCTAATCTCTACTCGTTTCTAGAATGATCGATAATTAATCTGGAAAGAACATATCAGCAAGTTGAGTCTGATGCAAATTTCATAAATCACCAAAAATAGTAAAACATTATAAAACTAGAAGCTACAGAATAACACTTTTAATAGCACGAACATATAGAGCAACGTTCCAATAGATCTACAAGGTACAGAAGATGTTAAAAATTCAACTCATACTACAAAGCCGCATTTTATCGAGAAACTTTCTACAGACAACAGTACACATAAAAATAAAAAGCCAACATGGCGGAAACCCCATCCATCCAGGTAAAACCACGGTCACAGCCGTAACACAGGTCCTGGAAGGCAGCCGAGCGTCTCGGCCACAGAGGCACAAGCGGCTCGTTACGGTTCTAATTGCAGGCTGGACTATCTGAGGAATCAACGAGCTGAACGCAGCACAAAGCGTCGTTACGGGGACGCTCCGCTGCGCCGCTCCACGCAAAATGGCGGCTCTACCAATAAAAATTGCCACGATGGCGACAACGCCAAGGACACTTTGAATGACCGATTGTATACTCGCGGGGCTTTTTGTCTGAATCGTAAAACTCACATTGTTAGAGGTAATTGCCTGGTAAAGTGTAAAAATTGGAATGGACAGGTGTTTTTGTTTTATTGCTTTATTTGATCATGTTTCTGGAGTATTTGTTAAAATAACTATGAGCTGAAGCTTAAATATTAGTTATCATGCAGCTTAAATAAGCTGAAGGACCATTTACACAGTGAAGAGTACGAAGTAATAAAAATATCTATAGTTCAAGAGCTACAAAGTCACCGCAAAAGTAGGATCTCGTATGTGGATAGCTCTGTTCAAATAGTTCTGTTTCTGTCAAGAAACACAACATTTAACGTTTTCAGGTGAAAAGTATCCTTAAATGTTTTCACCTGAAGACGAGGCTAGATTCCTGATCCCGAAACGTCGTGTATTTTTTTTCACACAAAACGATGGAAAAGGTCCGTAATAATACAGGGTTATTCAAAAATAATGTCTTACTTTCAGACAACTCTCCTTCATTAATTATTACTTGGATATACATAAGGTAAATACTAGTAAAAGAGCACTTGTTAAAGTTATTTCCCTTGGTCCACTTATATAAATGCTAAAGATGCCCTCCCCTGACTGCTCGGCAAAAATCTAGTCCATAATCAAACTCTTCCCGTACATCACGAAGTAAATTAAAGGAATTTACTGCAGCTCTGATACGGTCCGCAGGTCAACTAAATTTTTGGCAGAGGGATTACGTAAACCTTCTCCTTAACAAAGCCCAAAAAGAAAGACAAATTCACGAAGAAATCACAAATCTACGACGAAACTCTCACTAAACTGAACTGACTGGCTTTTTGAAAACTCAAAAACGGAAAATATCTTGTGTTGAAGGGCAGCTCTCTCGTTGGTAATTAAAATCTGAAACTTGTTCTCAATGTATGTAAACCAAACTTTGGAACTTCTTTTCAACCATATGTAAATCATTGATGAAGTCCTTATAATATACAAGTTACTGAAGAATGAAAGTAGGACATTCTTTTTTAATAACCCTGTATTTTAATATAAGACATTGTACCACCGTCAAAAATAAAATTTAAACACAAATTTAACGTAGTCCAATTATTTGAACTCTTTTGAGCTTTTGATGGTTTTGTAGTTATTCTGATAAAGAAAAAATGTTTCCTTCATAAAAACATGAAATATGGGAAAGGGTGTCAATTAAAAAACGAATTCGTACTTAGTAGTAATAAAAGGCAATCATACATCGCCTAAGCGTTTCAATTGGTTAAAACTTGATATTTTATTAAGAGCTTATTTGTAATAGAGCTAACTACACGTAGTTGGGGTTGCCCTCAACACTTTTAGGTTATAAAATATTCTATAAACCATAAAATTAGTGTCATCCGTGCAGAATATCTAGCTCAGAACAAATTTGTATATTTATTATCTAGTCTCTGTACTTATTATCTTGTCTAATATCGCCCAGACATGCACCATGTTCACCTCAGGTGCAGGCCGTCTATTTCAGTAGACCGTCATTTGTTCACGTTGGAAGTCATGACACGGACGGCACAATGGTAGCCTTGTTCCTTTTCGATAACAATTGAAAGTGACCGCTGACCCGTGGACAATGGAGCAGCTGATAACGGCAGTGACCTTCACTCCATTGTTGTTTCTGTATATACAAAGTGTGCTAGAAAACATGAGCTATATTGGTTCAACGGAAACATAATTTCACATTAGAACTATTGTATATTGCGTAAATTGTTGAAATATTTGTTTTCTTATTAAACACGTCTTAGTACTGTGGCAATGTAAACACTTAATAATGAGGTTTTAAGAAACACGGTCTGTTCGTTTGCCTTCTATAACCTTGTTTCTCTTTAGAAAAAGATAAGGGATATATGATTAACTTTTATTTCCCAATTTTTGACTCATTTGTTACGCTGTAAAATCTTCTACAAAATCAGAAGTTTCTATAGCATAAAAGTCGATGTTTAGAATTGTTGTCTAATAACCTACAGCTTTCAGTTTATTATTTGCAGTGAGTACTTTTGATTATGTTTGTAGTTTAATTATTAGACCTTAATTTAAAAGTAATTGGACGAATGCATTAAAACCAGATAATCTGTCTTAGAAATCGTAAAAGGTTCACTTGATGGAGTGTATTTTCCTGCAAATATACTTTAAATTTATATACACACTATTATGTTTTAGAAGCATGGAACAACCAACGTTTGAACAATAAAATCTTCAATATTGTTTTGGTCTTAGATTAAAATTTGCCAGGTGAAAGGGAAGGTAACCTACATTCACGTGCGAAGTCCACCTATTCTAAGGTTTCTCTGGGCCATGACGGTGACGAGTGTTTCCTGCTGATCGGTTGATCAGGTGATCAGGCGACTTATTTCACCTGTTTGATAGGATCAGCTGACTGACTGGTTGTGACCACCTGCTCACCACTGCTGCCAACTAGTGACACTTCCGCTGACAGATCAGATTTCCACGGCCTTCTTCATCGTGTATCCATCACCGACACTCACACCTAATTTCAGCCTAACCTGCTGACAAATTCCTTTTCACGGTCTGAAAGCCCAGGTGTGCTTAAGTTTCACAAAAGCGAACTTACTTACTCAAAAATCATAAAAGTTCAAATCATAGATTTTTTAAGGTAAGGTTAACACAAATAGTTCATGTAGGTGGTTTATTTTAGCAGTTAGGTCCTAAAAACCAAGCTCGTTTGAAACTTTTATTTCTTAGAAAGAAGTTTGGCTCACATGTCAACAAAAGTGATCGCTAAAAATATGATATATCGATAAAAGTTTGTAAAATATCATTTTGGAACAGTTTTTATGGTATTTGTATTTCCAATTATTCGTTCAAGGCTAATAATCAGTGTTGTTTTACTTAAGAATTCAATAAAAGACAAACAGTTGACTTCACTGGACTCCCGACAGATTGTTCCAGTCCACAAAAATATATGTTTATTCAATATTTACCAGGTGTATGCATTGCTTACTAAATATGCGTACTTTAAAATGTGCAAAATTAAATCATCAACGTGTTCTGTATTTTTAATTTTTACTTCGATTTTCTTCATTTTCTGTCTGTAAAACATTCTATTTTTAAAAAAGGAACAAAGTTATATCTGTGCCGTTTTGCGTTATGTTATTACTAACAAAGACCGGATTTTATTTTTTTTTATATAAGATGTAATAGTATTTTTGTACTACTCAGAAATAATCGCAACGCTAACCTAAGCAACACCAGATTAACACGTTTAAACGACCACTTTGTACCTTGTCGCACAACAAGTCTTATCAGCAACGCGTAACAGCGCTTACAACTAGGTTGACTAATCAAATGTACGACAAGAGAAACCGTGTAAGCAGCAAGTTGAGGACTGAACAACAATTAGCTAACCACCTGTAACTTGCGCAGCTGTAGCTGTACGAGCTTTAATTATTGGTATTAATAAGTAGATGGTTGAGACGAGATAGTGCAGCAGTGCCGCGGCGCGTTCCGCTCAAACCGCTTGTAACGCCTCGCTTTTACTGTAATTAATTATTGTGTTTAGCCCGGCAGCAGCACAGGCGTGACTGGCCACAGTCGACAGTTATTAGATTGATAAGTCTTGGAATTAGACGTGTTTGACCGTATCATAGCCATTAAAGTGTAATTAAATATTTGAGTAGAATAAAAATGGCAAATGATGGTTTTGGTTTTAAGTATTATTTCACAAAATCCAAAGTTTGCAACCTTTGATGACTCACGAAGCGTACAGTAATCTAATAGAGAGTGTTTGATAATATTTTATCACCTAAAGCGTCATCGGTAAATCGACTCAACTAAAGAAGGTTTGTTTTAAATTGATAAAATTGATTGACACTTTGACACTAACACCAACAATGTATTACCAACTTGTTCTAAAGTTGAACTAGTTCAAATGAGGTAGGTTCAAGTTGAATAATTAAATAGATTTGAATATTGGGCGTCCTGGTGTTTTTTAATAGAAAGTACCGATTGTTTAAGAGTATACTCATTACTAACAACTTCAAATGCTTTTAGAAAAAAACTATACGATTTGAGAGGACACTTTTATTTTTTCATATCAGTTTACAGTTTTATTATTTATACATAAACGTTTGTGATGTCATACTCATTATAATCTTCATCTTAATAGTTCAAAAAATATTATTGATTTGAACAATAATACGGAAAAATAAAAATTGGTATCGTTTTACGGAAATGTAAGATTAGCATCATGCAAATCAGAGAAAGCAAACACCAATGAATCAGCTGTTATTGAATGGTAAAGTTCACTTATGTACCAAGAAGCCACAAAACACCGTCAACAGTGGGTTTGAATCCATGATTGAATCAACTCATTGTTCAGTAGAGACTGTACTCAAAAAAGTATATATGGGGCTAATCATTAAGGAAGTATAACTTTTTTTAACAAACTGCACATATTCCAATTATAAATTGCAGTATTTGTCCCCATTAAGGCAAATCCAAATTAATATTGGAATATGTGCAGTTGTTTTAAACTATACTAGATGACCCGTATTGCTCCGCAACAGTGCCAAAAAATCGTTTGTCCACGAATTCCTCTTAGATGTAACTAAATATGTCGAATGATATCTCTAATGAAAGAGCATGATTCACTGAGTGTTCTTAGATCAAAACGAACAATCTTTATCTCAATTAGAACCTGAGATATGACAGGACAAAGTTAAAAAGAAAACATGGGAAAAAACTTTTTTGAGTATAACTTGAGAAGGGCGAAAATTAAGCGATTGTTGATGTTTGATGACGAATCTATGCATAAATACCTTTCATTTAAAAAAAGGTGAAGAAAATCGGCCTGACAGAACGGCCGTACTGACTGCCATTAGATTTTCATCAATTCTTTTAATATATAGATAGTGTCCAATAAGACAGAGCTTCTTAACCATATTTAAAAGAAGTACTCGTATTTGAGTTTTACACTTAGAAACGATATTCACGTTTCATAAACACTACCGGCGTATTAAATCCACACCAAACAGCTGATAAATGAAGCACAGAGACAAGTCTGAAGCCAGTGGCAATTACAGCAGAAGCCGGCCGCAAAGCCAGAGACTCTCATGCATTTAAACATCAAGTGCTAATTAGAATTAACAAGACTTGAGAGCTCAAAGCTGGGTCAAAGCTTGGTGTTAGATTTGAGGAGGGGAGTTTGTGTTAGATTCCGTGTGTTTATGCCAAGATACGGTTTGTACAGAGGAGTTGGTTCAGGGACAGTCTAGGTCTAAATAAGCAGACCTCAGTTTCAATCAACATCTACTCTCTGTTGGTTTTGGCTGGGGAATTATAATCAAAGGACAGTGAGAGTAGGCTGTGTAGTTTTAATATTTTCGATGCATACTCTTTGTAAGTAGACTGGGACTCGTGACGTGGTCCTGTAATCCAGCTTCATGGAGGGCAGGTTTGAGGATGATAGGTCTAAGTGAAAACCAGATAGTCTCAGTGATCATCTGATGATACCCGCATCAACTCCCACCATCGTTTAGATATATCAGACCATCGGTTCGGAAGTCTAGCTAAGCCGTTGGTCCTTGTATTTCCATTGGTCATTGGGATATTAATTAATGACCCATTCTAAGGAAGAGTCGGCCTTAGTTTGTAACAGACT
>CM032061.1:25063136-25167225 GCA_018831715.1 Matsumurasca onukii
TTCTCAATGATGTTCTCACTTGTCTAAACTAATAGAGACAGTGTGATTGGTCTTCTCAAAATTTTCACACCAATGTAGACAGAGTGTTAAGCTGTGTCTATAGTACCACAGTATCGACAGCTTAGCGACTCAGCTTTTGGATCTTGTGAAGATAGTTGTTTAACAACTCTTCGTATCCTAAAATTAGCGTACAGTTGAAATTCAACATGGGTGTCTCCTCAACACCATGGTTCAGGTTTGGCGTGGTTTCCTGCTCCAGCTCCCAAGCTAGTCTTTGCTTAAGTCCACCATTCCTGCCAGCCTCTCACAAGCCTTTGGCGGCGGCTTCTTTCTTGCACCTCCATAGTTCTCTGCCTTTTCCCGTGCCTGCAACTCCAGCGGTGGAATCCCTGAAATTACTAGAGCTGCCACTTCTGACATAGTCCTGGAGCCACTGCTCACCTGAAGTGCCATTGTGCTTTGGACAGTTCAATTTTACCCCAGCTATTTTAAATCCAGTGCTCGCATCCACACTGGTGCACCATACAAAGCGCTGGATGAGACACTGTTGCTAGTAGCTTTGGGTTAGGCCATTGACATATTTTGTCTCAAGACGGTAAGCACCCTTGTCCTGCTTCCTCTGGTCACTACTTCTGTTGAAAATGTGCGGCAAGTCACGCCAGTTGTAAGGTTCAGTAACTTGGTTTTGTTGGCAAAAATCACAAATCTATCGAGATTTATCACCAAACTTGTTGAATAATGCAGTTGTGTATCAATTTAAAAATGGCCACAGCAACATTAGGCATTGTGACTGATGGAACTCGTGGGAAAGTCAACCACAAGATTTGTGAAAACCAAGATTTATTTTTTATAATAGGCCTACAAGAAAAACAGTACAGTTACCGACCATATTGTGACTGGGGATGAAACAAGAGTCATTCAAGCATGTCCCTAGAAAAACAAAAGTACAACTAAAATGCTTTAATAAGAGGAATGGGGTATAAATCAGTTTTTGATGTCGACGGCGGTATATTTCGAGACGGTATTGAAAACCTGTGTCAAGTTATGATAAATGATACTACTATGTAGAAAGTAGATAAGAAAATGCCTTTCAAACGTTTTTAATTGTTTCATTCTAAAACATATGTTACTTTCTAAACAGCCCTCTTATTTTAAGATTTAATGCATTCATAATATTCGGTACAATAATCTTTTGGATGCAGCTACGTTTTAGGAGTTGGTATTGTTATACAAAATAAATGGAAAGTAGTTATTTGGTATTTAACAGTTTAAGGTATCTTTGTAAAAAAGCTAAAGAAAGTGCTTTCAGGCACGATTATTTCTCCACCAACAATTCAGATCCCCTGTCTAATGAATTTGATTTTATTGTATTATAAACAAAGAATTTCAGTTTACTTTATCATAATGATTTATTTATTAATAAATACAGCAAAAAAATTGGTTTTTTTTACATAAAATGTTTTTAGACATATGAGATTCCTTGCAGGAATCTCTATATTTAAATTGGGATATTATTCTTTTGGCTTTTTTGGTAATACCAAAATCTAAACTTTTGTTTAGTTTTTTTTGAGTTTTAGTTTTGAAAAGTAAGTTTTGGTTGGCTAATATTTTGTTAAAATGTTTATAGAATCAAGAAAACATGGACCCAAATTATACTCGAGACACTCTTCCACCAAGAATTTTTGAGAGTGCCAACGCTGTATTTATGGTAAGAATTTGTTTTATTATGTTTAAAAATACACCAGCTCTTTTACCATTATCAGGATGTTACAGCCTCTAGCTTCAAAAACCCGATTGTAGAACCCCTACGTTCGACCCTAACAAGACCAGACTAATGAACAACATTTCGGATATGCAGGGAGCAATATACATCTTTTACAGGTAATAAAATTAGTTCACTGCATCTGCTGACAGTTTTGATAGTATTTTATATCACACTACGGCAAAGATTAGAACAAAACTGCAGCATGACAGGAAAAAAATACAGCAGATGAGTCACTATTATGTCTCGACAGGCTTGTGATGTAAAATGGCCGCTAGTCTTGGTTATTGATTTGTCAACCATCAAATGATATGTACTCTGACAGATAAATTGCTAATTAGTTTTTTTATATGAGTGACTTAACTTTCCAATCCCTGATTTGAATGGGTTTCTTAGACTCTACCTGATCCCCAGATAGTCAGCTCCAGTGTCATTGGGCTGGATGTGGGCTAGACTTTAACATTCTACAATATTGTTCTAATCTTACAGCTCTGTTAAAATATTTAGTGAATCACGATTTAGTTGTAAGTATTTATCTCCGTTTAAATTCCATATGTTTTGGAAAACACATAATACTAATAATAACATTTGAATTTTTAACAATAACTATGCAAAGTTTTTGGTTCAAGACACAACGCATTGAGAATTATACTTGACAGAAGGAACCAGAACCACCAAGAAGGCACTTGCGAAATTAGGAGAGATGAAGAATCTGATTGATACTCCCGCCCAAAGGTCATTCATCATGAAGGTAAGTAAATAAGTACAGTAGAAACTTCGTTATTATAGACCAACTGAGACGGATCTCTTCAGAGAATACAGGGAAGTAGTGTTGGGTGATTCCCAATTCTCAATTCCACGGTTCTTGGGGTAAGGAATCACCGATTCCTGGGGTTGAAATCTGTATCGAGGATTGGTCAGTAAAGTCGATTCGATCCGCAGAATGGGGAATCAATTTTAGAATCGAAATCAATCGAATCGAAACCACTCGGTTGAGCGTTGCTAGGGGAGGGCTAGCTAGACAATAGGGTGGTTTTGCTTTGTCTCCTGGAAAAATAAACTTCCTGGTAAAATGTCAAACAATTCATAAACAAAGACAAGTACCATCCGTCTAGTCATAATATAATTATATTGCATATTTCTTTTTGCTGTTTAATTAAATTACATATTTACTTGCAGTTAGCCTGAAAATTTACAAATTTGAAATGAAAGATGGATGATTGAAGTTTTGAGAAACAAACTCAGGGCTGTGTTAATTTTGTCCAGGAAAGTAATTAAATTAAGAAATTGTTAATTACATGTCTTTGCCATTTTTTAGAAGCCAATACTCGATAATTAACTTGGGCTTTCTGGGACAAAATGTAAGAAAGTCTCTCAATCATTAGGGAGTCAGAAGTTGAACTATTATGCGGACATTTTCCATCGTTAGTGAACAAAAGGATCACGACGTTTGGGATCTGCAATCTGATCCTCTCTTCAGATGAAAATAACCTAAAACATAACACAGAACATTAGAAAATGAGCTAGCCTAAAGTAGTCAGCGTAGCTGACCAGTCAAACTCTACCAATCATGTAGTTGTTAAGTCAAACAAAAATTAAATCTTAGAATTTAGGAATAGCCTAGAGAAACAAAACTACAATATTACAAACACAAGCCACATATGTAAACAAGTCACAGAGTAAATTCAAAACAAATCACAAAACACGATCCCTTTAACGAGCAGCTAACCTTAGACTAACTAGTCTAGCTACTAGTCTATCTATGACTAACTAGTCTAGTCTACCTTTCATGACTACTTTAGGCTAGCTCATTTTCTAATGTTCTTTTCTAAGGTTATTTTGACCTGAAGACGGGATCAGATTGCAGATCCCAACGTTGAGATCTTTTTTGTTAACTAACGATGGAAAATGTCAATAATAGTTCAACTTCTGAAATCCTCCCATCGTCAACAAACAAACAAAGCATAAGGGAATGTTAAACATTTCATGTTATAGCTGCTCTTTATATTTCAGGTAGAGTTAATGAAACTCCAAGGAGAAAGGAGTTCTCATCTTGACGGAGAGTACTGCAGATCATCCTCGCCGGAGAATCTCTGTCAGGGTTGAGAAACCTGAACCTTCATCATAGTAATCCACCACAAGCTCCTTTTTTTTTGGGGAGATTTCTCAATAAAAATTTTAATGTTTAAAACAGTAAATTTCATCCAATTTTAATTCATGATATTTTGAAATAAAAATGTATTTTAACAGTGTCTATTAATGTACCAAAAACTATGAAAATCCACTTAGTCTTTTCAAAATGGTCTCCAAAAGTGATTTTTGTTATAACATTGGTTAATAGTCCAATTTCAGTGAAATTTGAAGTTTGTTCTTTCTTCAATACATGTAATACAACTTGCAGTAAAATAATACATAATATAGTCGAGGCCCAAGTAAGACTGTTCGCTAAACACACTACAGCCTCGTAATGCCCGGGACACACAGGAGGAGCGAGGCTGTAGCAAAGCGGCTTCTAAGCGCCAGGTGATGGAACAACTGAATGCGGGAGAATCAAGTAACAAATTGCAAAGGGATTCCCACTCATGCACTAAAGCGGTAGCTTTAGCCCAGCTGCGTGTGGCCTGGTTTTAAGTAAAGAGTGGTTTACTAATACTAAACTATGTAAAATATTTAACAACTTTAAACTTACAAAAAGTTTTTTACAATAACATCTTGTTTGAAGAGTCATAATCCTTTTTCCCTTAAGATCAAGTGAAAACCTCAGTGAAGCCAATTTTAAGATTTCACTTTGGCTGCACATGTGCCCTTTTAGGCCTTTTTTAAAGCATGTATAAATACTTTCACTATGGAGAATTTAACTACAAATATTTTGTGTAACAAATCAGATTTCTGGCACTTTCAATCTGTAATGACTTTTGGCGCTGTCTCAAATCTGCTCATTAAAACATTGTTAACATCTGACGCTGAATGATTATGGTAATCATAAAAAACCTAAAAATTATACTAATCTCTGAACGATAAATTAAAATGGCCTTACAGGTTGCCATTGACAACAAGTAGGATCATAATATGGCCTTAACAAAACACCTACTGAAATACCATACAGTCAACCTCCAAGTCGCCAGCTAAAAGCCAAACAGACATTTCAAACAAACACCAACCAATACATAAACATGGTGAGCCTTATGATCTCATACACGGCCTCTGGATCTTCAGAGATGGAACTGATTCATATACCTTCAGAAGGGACTTTAAAGATGCAGGGTTTCATGAACTCACCGGACATGGACTATGCCATTGGTGGAGGCTGGTGCTGGTGTTCAGGCTGGTATGTTGGGTGGGACAACTTGGTTTTGAAATGGTAACTTCCAATTGCGCTAAGACAAGTAATTAACGTCATAATCCCTAACGGCGAAGGGTTTACAGTTTTCTGAGCATGGGCATTTGTCCGAATCTGTAGCCTTCTTTGCCATCAAAATCCTACAACATAAAGGCAATTTTAATCTTATTCCTTGTGCAGAGAAAAGAAAAAACAAGTTCCTAAACAAGCCTCATGAAGTAAATTATACTTTTATTCTTACATAAACTATTTCTGCAAACTTTGATTTGCAGACCTGGGGCTCCAAAGTTTGCTTTGCAGTGGACAGCTGCTGGATGATTCTTAGTGGTCAACAAGGTAAATTCAAGTATTGAGACTGACACTGGCACTAGGCTGGGCTACAGGAAGCTGGGACTGGGTCTTTGACGTCAGCTCGGCAGAGCTGGGGTTACTACATTGGTGAGGGGCGTCAACAAAGTACAAATTTTGGGGTAATTTGTTAGACTGAAAGAACTGGAAGGCTGGACGCTGTGGGAGTTGAAGTTCTTGGTTATCCCTTCTTTCTATGCTGAACAATTTACTCCTTCACTTTGGCCGTTTGGTTTTGGTTTGAGGAGGCTCATGGGGGACACATCAAATGCTCGAGAAATCCTTTGGAGAACTGAAGTTGTTGCTTTCTCAAACAGGATAACAGATCAAATGATCAACTGCCTGGACAGTGGATTTACTCAAATGGACGGGACAAGAGGTGATTAGGCTGGTTCCTTACATGACTGTATTCAGACCAGCAGAGAACAGGATAAGCTTTATCATAACTGATACTAATCATGTCGCTTTTCTTTTGGTCAACTAGAGAACTGGAAGAATCAATAAAACAACTCAGTTGATAAGGTATGCGGGAATGGTTGCAATTTTTTCTGAAAATTTTCTCACTTTAATAATGCCTTTACCATATAGATGACTCTTCACAACATAGACCAATTACAGGCAAAACTCTACGAGGTGCAGCGTAGTTTCAGATCAGGATGGCCTTTATTTAGGGATCAAGCGGAACATGACATAGTGAATGGTCATTAGCAGTAGCTGAAGGTTCAACAAAACCTAACAGCAGGTGCTTATCTACCCATCAAGTCTAAACTTAACTTCCCAAGGAGTTTGAACAGGGTCTCTTTCTAGTTGCTGTTGCTACCACGCAGCTTCTGTCAGTTCGGTTGATTGAAAAATGAACGCGGTTCTATGGAGGTTGGTTAACTCGGAAGCATGGGGATCAGGCATCAGACTCGTGTAGCAGTTTCAGTTAACTGCGCAAAATAGGACGTGGCTGACTGACATAGCATTATGTTGTAAACCAGTTTAAAATGATGTTAGATATAAATGGGACTTTTACCGAATTTGTTTAATTTACTTCTGCACTGTCTTCTATTCAGTTGATAATCTTTCACAGAAATGAAGAAATACGATTTCAAACTAACAATATAATATGATTATTCAGTAAACATTAAGTTACTCAGGTAAAATAAATTGCTTGATTTAATCTAGGCTAGTCATTTTATTTTAACAACATTTATTTATTTATTTTACGGCAAGCAGCCAATTTACATGAAATATTTGTTGGACAATGAGTTATTTGATAAAGTACAGAACATATGAGTTAAGAGATGGAAACAAGCAATATACAGTGTTATCACAGAGAATGCAAGTGGCAGATGCAATTTACTTTACAATTTACATTACTAACTAGAATAGAATATTTGACAAAATAGAAAATAAACTTTGTACAATATAAGAGTAAAGCTATTTAGGGATAACAGATAATAAACTATATAGTGTACAACCTAACAAGATAGTATAACGACTTAACATAATATAAAACTATACAATAAATTAATGAGAGAATAATAGATAATACAATGCAAATGTGCGAATACGTGACGATGTTGACGAATACATCCATGCATAAATAATACACTTACAACATAGAATGATGAAATGACAACGGTACTGCAAATACAATTTACTTTACAATCACGAAATAATGAGTAGATTTTATATGTAACTAGAATAGAATATTTACAACAAATAGAAAATAAACTTTATTTACAATGTAAGAAGTAAACTTTATATGAAAGGATAACGGATAATAAACTATAGGTACAACATAACAAGATAGTATAACGACTAACTTTTGCTAATATAAACTATACAATAAATTAATGGGAGATAATAATAGATAATACAATAATAGATAATACAGCGCAAATGTGTGCGTGCGAATATGTGACGATGTTGACGAATACATCCATGCATAATAATACATACAAAATAGGAACGATGGAATGACAACGGTACTTATTAGCTAGTGCTTCAGTCTGACAGAACTTCAAATGCACGTCTTCGGATATGCGCCACCATGTTGTTAGCGAAGACATCCTGATCCATAAACACTCGGTTTCCCAATCTGACGAGCAAGAGGGCTGGTAGCCAGTCATTAATTGGTTTGATGAAATCGACGACAAGGAGCTCTAAAGAACAGTTTGATGGCACTCGAGTTGATTCTGCAAGAGATCTGCACTGAATGTGTCCATTGATGATCTTTAGTAGCGTCAGTCAGCTACGTCCCGTCTCAATGCAGGTGGGGTAAGTTCAGCATTCTAGAAAGGTCTTCTACAGGAACTTCGAGGCAAGGTAATCCAAGCCGGACTAACGCGAGACGCAGGAAGCGACGCTGTAGAGCCTCAAGTCAGTCTTCATACCAACTGTGTGGGGTGACCACTGGGCTTGCATATTCAAGAATTGACACCAAAGAACAATAGGGGTTCAGAAGAGCAGCGGGTTGTTGATGCCTCTGGAAAATCTTGTGATGAACCCAAGCTTGTCTTACTGGCCTGTGAGCAGATGTTCTGGATGTGACAGAAAGTCCACCACTGTCAGAGCGCCAAGATCCTTTATGCAGTTCTTCACAGCTGGAATTTGGATGCCAGATATAAAATAGGGGCTTGCCATGGGTGTCTTACTTCGGTGGAATGTTATAGTGGAACATTTACTCCAGGTTGCTAACATATTGTTCTTCTCTACACTTTTCAATTGCTATCAGGCTGGTTGTAATCTTCTGGCGTCTTCATGAGGAGGATACTTGTGAAAATCTTCAGAGTGTAAAAGGAAACTGCAAAGCGTTGACAGAGACCACATTAAGGTCGTTGATAAGAGATGTTGGGACAAACAGAGCCCTGAAGAGGAACATGATGAAGGTGAGAACAGGTCAGAGTTTGATGTACCGAGTCTTACTTACAGCGAATCGATCGTGTAGGTGCAGTAGAATCCAGAGGAGAGGATCAACACCATAACCTTTCAGTTTGATAGAAGAATGGGTGATCCCACCTTGTCAAAGGCTTTAGCCACTCAATGTACACAGCATCGACTTGTTTGGTCCTACGGAGACTGTTAAGACGTATTCTTGAAGAAGGATAGTTAGAAGTTGTAGACCTGCTTACAAAACCATGTTGGGAAGGGTGGATGGTTGGAGCCATGAACTCCACCACCACTTTTCAAACACCTTCCCAATTGCAGAGAATAGTTATTGGTCGATAGTTCTTTATGTGTTGGATGGATCGCCACTCTTGTGTAGAGGTGTTATGTATCGCAAACTTGCATCAGGAAATATACTACATTTAGGACTCATTAAACAGCTGGTACTTGTAAGGGTTCTCAAGGAAAGCATTGTTACAAGACAGATGGGGGACATTGTCTGGGCCTGATCTCTTCGTGTCAGGTTACTGAGCGACCATTACTTCTTCATTCGTGACTCTTATGATGATACTGTACGGTCAAAGTAGGGAACTGGTGGCGGTTAGTCTGACTTGGGAGAAAAAACCAGGCAAGAATGATGCAAACGATTACACATTTACCCTGAAGGATTGTTTCCTCTTTTCCATCAGCGAGGTGGAGGGAGGAAGGCATGTCAGATGATGCTTGTTAAACGACATGTCCCCATTTGGATTTGAAAATGTTATTCTTAACACTTGACAGAATTAGTTTTGTAGCACTCTGGACTGTCTTACACGTAATCTCCTAAGATTTGCAGCGAATTCGTTTCAAATAACAAGATTCAGGATTCTTTCAAGGAAGCGCTTATGGGCAATCTATTTTTTTGTATTATGATTCTCTTCAACTCACATTATGGTTGATTTTTATTGTAGCGGGTGTACAGCAGTACTTTTCGTCTGTGTCTACAAGATTAATGTTTAAATTGGTTTTAATCAAAGTTACCCTTGACCCAAACGTATCTATTTTTATCCATAATTCTCATGCAGCCATTATTTATGTACTTATTCTTATTAATTGTTGTTATGTATATAGCCTATCAATTAAATTTGTCTCTGTTTTATTTTCTACAAAGGATGAAGCTTAGTCAATTTTAGGCATGTTAAGAAAGTATCTTAGGAATAATCAAGATCTAAGGGACATCGCTAAGATTTACGTTCGTCGTTCCAGTTATCTTATTTTTTATTTCAAACCAGATTATTAATATTTCCAAACACTCCACACAATTGTTTGTGCGTTTTACTCGAGGTTGAGTGGTAGAGAGGACCTTGTAGTCCTAACTTCGCCTCGTTAAACAAGACAAACAAAGTTAGTTTGGGTTAAACAAAATATAAGACTGACTAAAAATGAACCAACTAATCTTAATGAAAATCAAATACCTTTTTTTAATAAAACAGCAACATGGCAATTTGTTTACCTGTTCATTTAAGCACTACCTTAGTTAATATTTTATTTTAAAATCCGGCCCCAAGCATGATTAAAGCTTTCGAGACTTCAACTGAAAGTTTAAAGTTGTCATTGATTTATATATTGTTACTTTAAACTGAAAATTTATTTAGTGAGATGAAGGCTACATGAAATATCTTCTTGCATGTTTCGCAATACCCAGCCTCAGTGTATTTTTTTTTATATTTGCACTTTTGACGGTAGAACATACATTACAGTACAATTCAATTAGGCCAACTGGCATTATCCATTTTTTTTTCTTTTCAGGCAAATAAAATAACTCCTTCGACTGATTGGAAGTATGACGACCTCTTTTTATTCATGTTTGAAGTAATAATGAATATAAGAATAACCATGACGAAGGAACAAGCAGTGATTAACGGATGATGAATTTGAACATGAGACATAATAATTTAATGGTTATTGCAAAAGTGTTGCGTATAGCGTTGTCCTGTGCCAAATCTAAGTAGTTTGTCTACACTCTATAGAGTTATTGGTGACATGGTGTTAAGTGGTGTCAAGTTTTGCCATAGTAAAAATCAAGAAAAATTGCAGTTCTATTCTTATAAAGGTTGTATTGTGTTGAAATAAATCCATAAAAATGATTTTACACAAGCATTGTGACATTGTGTATGTTGTACAAATAAGATATAGACTTGTTATAGGTGAAATTAAAATATGAGGCTTCAAATATCAAAGTAATATTTAAAGTTTATAGAAACTACAACTTCAATCAAAGTAAATAAAAATTTACATACACTCTATGTGTCATGTAATGTGTGTACAATTATTACATTTGAGTAACATATAAAGTATCACATTAGTATTTTAAATAACTTGGTTGAATAAAATCAGTATACAAATGGTATTGAAATGACTTTACTTGTGTACAACCTAACGCAATAGGCAAAGTTAACATAAAACGTTTAACGTACTGGTGTAGCTCTCTTATAATACATTTTACTATACTGTATTAAGGAAATCATTTTAATATTGTTTTATACCGAAAAGCAGTCCTAGCACAAACGTACACATTTCAAGAAACATCTCATTGCAAATAATCTCATATTAAACAAATTGTTAAGAGTTGGCAATGAACTGTTCGACTGAGTACGATTGGTCTAATAATAATCAGTTGACAAACTCAATTCAAATTTCCCGCGCTCAGAAGCGACTGGTACGGTTTCTACTCGCCGTTCAAGTAGTTGCATTGCGCCGCCGCGAGAGGCAGGTCGATCAAACATTATACATCTATGTTTGCATTAGGTTGATTCTCTGTCTATATATTCCTCTGTGAGTTACACCTCTTGCTCTTAAGGGGGAAGTACACATTGAAGGCCTGCTGAAAATTTACAAAAAACAATTCAAACCCTTCCTCAGCTGGAAGTTGACTTACTAAGTTAAACCATAAGCCCACATTGAGGGCAAGGTAACACCTAAAGAGTTGGATGTTTGAGCTAGACATTATTCTAAACATAGCCAGCTTTGGCATCTTACAATGGTTATTAGACTTAGTGCTAACAGTCATAAGTAGATGTTTATGATCAGCAATTTGGTCCCGGCTTACTTCAACCATGTAGGTCCTGCGGTCCATGTTGGTGATGAAGTTGTCCAAGGATGAGACACCTCTCGTCGGCTGACGCACGGTTTCATACAAATCAAAACTACGGAGCACATTCAGAAAGTCAACTGAATCACGTGATTGACCAAGCAGGTTAATATTATGGTCAGTAGCAATGACCACAGACATGTTTAGTGTGATCAAGTATGCTAGGCATAGTTCAAGGAGAAACAGAAATCTTTCCATGCTGCCGTTGGGTGATCTGTACATAGACACGACAACAAGTGATAGATCAGTTACTATAATACCTGTGAATTCTGCTTGGAAGTCCTCACTGAAATCACTTAGGTCAATTACTTCAAAGGTAAGGGAATCTTTAAGAAATATTGCAACACCTCTCGGTTCGGTCTACAATAGTAAGAAACAACTTTTAGGTCAAACAACTTACTGTAAAATAAAATTTCGTCGCTTACAAGCCAATGTTCCTGAACACAAAGAACGTCTATCTCCTGTGTACCACATAGGTTCTCAAGCTCAAGCGTTTTATTCCTTAAACATTGAACGTTTACGGAACATAGCTTGAGAGAAGATTGTTTATCAGGGAGAGTTACTATCTCTTTCTAAAAAGTCCTGGAAGGAACAAACGATTTAGACTTAGCTTTAGACACAAATTCCGTACTAAGGTACCTTGTGGCCAAAAGAATCAGTCAACACTTTAGAGGTCAAGTCGGGAGTGATTCCTATTTTAAATTATCTATACGAGTCATACCTAGGTTTAATGTCTACACATTCACCCTTAACATCAGATTGTTCTAGATAGTTTCTAGATGGTGGATTTAAGTGCTGGAATAACTGTTGTTATTATCAATTTACCATGAAAAGTGTCCAATAAAAGAGTATTGCCTTGTTGAGTTTCTACTGTTTTAGGTATTTCAAATCTTTAGGAATAATATATTTTGTTGTGTACAATTAAGGTTGAACAAAATCTCCATAATAATTAAAAAAAGAAACCTACAATAGAGTTACATTAATACATAAGGACCGATTTGAAATCCTCATTAGGATGTATGGCAATTTGCTAAGATTCGCTTAGAATATGTTGATTCTGGTTGTTTCGTAAGATGGCATTGAGTTTAAAAGCAATGGTAAATGTCAAACCATTTAGCCTCTTAAGTCAAAGTCAAAATCAATTTATTTCCAATAAATACAATTATTTTACAAACATGAAACAGTTCACAAATAATAAAAATCACTTATATTTAAACTAAAGTATAACAAAAGGATAAAGAAACAATATATAAGGTTAAACATAACAATCACTCATGGCTTATTTAAAATTTTGGTTATTAAACTAATTTACATAATAATTATACATTTCAGGAAATAAAAAAACAAATTTTAGGAACGTGCTTACATAGGCTAAAAGCCTGTGCGTAAGCAGGGTTGCTGCTAAAAGAAAATAATACAATTTAGAACTGTTGAGTTAGAAATTTAGAAATTATTCATTTATTTAAGTTAATTTAGGACCTTAAATGTCAGTGGTGGTGGTGAAGCTATTGTAGTTAATTTATAAACTATACAAAAAAACAAAATCTCCATAAAACAAAAAAGTGAACGCTATGGTTAATGCTTTGCCTGATACTTGTGAATACTGTAAATACTGCTTGAATATCCGAAGAGATTGAGTTAAGCTTGAGGTGGCGACCCGAGTGGAGAGGAGGGGGGAGGGGCAGTGCAGTTTACTAGATGGTGTAGTGTGTGTGTCTGTAGTGTAGGAGGCCGGTGTGTCAGAGAGGGCAAATGTTCGTGTTATGTCATGTTGCGTCTGTACTCGGCTGTGATAAGTCTTTCCACATCTGATACACTGAGGTCTAACAGCCAAACCGAAATCCTGTGTTTGAATATGGCAAGGGACATAGAGTCGAAAAGCTGATTTGAGTCTTTGCACAAGTTCTTATAAATTACGTTGCAAACATAGAAGGAATTTGTAGCCAAATGCGATTTCACAAGAGACATTGAACTGATGCCTATGTGTCGAGAGTATCTAGTATTGTAGGTATGAGATAAAGGTGCTAGAATCTCATGAGAGTTTCTGAAAATATGGACTAGAAGACTTTTGACATATAAGTGGCGAATACTAAATATACCAGTTTCAGAAAAAGGGTGTCAGAAGGATATCTTCTGCACCTCGAACAATCTTTAAAATAGACTTTTGAACCACGCTAAGTGGCTGGATATAACAGTTAAAAGAGCCCCCCCACAAAATGATTCCGTAGCAAAGTAAAGATTGGACGTAAGCATAGTATGCTAATTTAATTTCATTTTCTTCTAAAATATCACGTAAATTTTTGAAGGCAAAAATATACTTACGAAGACGTTTTTTGAGTGCTTCTATGTGAATTGACCAATTAAGACGGCTATCAAAGATGACACCAAGATACTTGTATGAAGATACCCTCTCAATCTTCACACGAGCAATTCAGGTTATTATAATTGTCACAACTGTGGATAATTATATTGTTTAAGTTATAATCAACACACGGTCGCAAGGAAATTGGCAAGAATTTAGTTTTGGAAACATTAAGAGAAAGAATATTTTGGTCGAACCATTTTTTTAAAAGCATTAAATCATGCAAAGCGTCTTGCCGTGCCTGATTCCAAGTATTTCCCTGAGAAGGATTAAAGTGTCGTCGGCAAAAAGAAATAATTTACTTCTCAACGCCAGTTTTGAAATATTATTAATGTAGACTAGAAATAGAATTGGCCCAAGAGTACTACCTTGGACGACACCGTAATCAACCGGAAGAAGATCGCTATTCTCTCCACATATGGAAACGTATTGACGCCTGTCGAGATAGCTCGAGAACCAGGCTAAAGCGTTCCCTCGTACTAATTGCTTTTAATTTAACGAGTAATTTGTTCCTGTCAATACTATCAAAGGCTTTTTAATCAAAAAAACTAACATAATTTTATCGTTTACAGAAACAGCATCGTGAATTTCTTTGTTACATTAAAAGAGCATCTGTTACATTTTATCATCTCTAAACCCATACTGACATTCTGTTAATATTCTATTGGCATGCAAATAAGCAACTAATTGTTCTTTGATTACCCTCTCAAGGACCTTAGAGAACACGCTTAATAAGGAGATGGGTCTGAAATTATTCTTATCGGTGTAGTCATTAGCTTTGAAAAGAGGAAACACTTTCGCTATTTTATGAATATCAGGGAAAATACCGGTTGAAATGCTCAAGTTAACTAAATGGAGAAGTGGTTTAGAAAAAATGTAAATGTTTTGTTTGATGACACTAGCAGGTACATTATCACAGCCGGGCGCAGACCCACCACGCAGTGCAGTAATGTGTCGTACGACGTCAAGTTCAGAGATAGTGTGCAAGTTGAGTACACAGTCAAGTGCGTAATCTGTAGTGGGCGGGAACGGATCTAGCTAAATTTTGACCCACATTTGAAAAATATAAATTAAACTCATCAGCAATTTCCTTGCATAGTACATCGGAGATATTAATTACATCTGGTCGATATTTATTCAATGGAAAGCTTTCCTTTGTATGGCGAACTCCAACCAATTCGTTAATTACACCCCAAAAAAGTTTAGGATTGTTTCCGTGTTGGTGTAGTTTATTTCTGTAATATAGGCGTTTTGCATTTTTTAACTCTACACTTAAGGTACGTCTATAAGCTTGATAGTTTTGCTTTAAAATTATGTTGAAAGGCTGCCTGTTGACTTTTTTACTTAGTTTGTCTCTTTTTCTAATCATTTTAATCAAATCTAATGTAATCCAGGGTTTTAGTTTTTTAATCTGGTCGAGGAACGCTTAAATTTCATAGACATACTAACTGCATCCGTAACCATCTTGTTAAAGTCGCAGAAAGCTGTGTTAACATCATTAATGTTTGCTAGTGTATCCCAGTCTAAGTCCTGTAGATTTCGTGTCAGTAATGCATAGTCCAAATAAGTGTTAGCCGAAGCATTTGAAGTATTCATATTTCCCTGTGGGTCAGTAGTTGTATTTGGAAGGTAACTGTAAGTGCAGTACTGTAGTGGTCAGTAGTACGTGTATGGAGCACACCAGCTTGAACTCTATCCATGTGATTGTAACGTATAAAGATATGATCCAGACACGTAGCACTGTTGTCAGTCACACGAGTGGGTTTGTCAATACATTGCACAAAACCGGCCCCTCAAGCAATTGAGATATCTGTCAGTAATCGCACTTTCCTGACAAGTGTTAATGTTCAGGTCTAGAGTGCAGACGAGCCAGACATGAGAATCAACTCTGTTAATCCTGCCGTAATACCTTTCTAACTCATCTAAAAAAAGCAAAATATCGCTATCAAATGTACGGTAGAGTGCAGACATTATAAAGGAAATACCATTAAGCGAAAATTAACATGAGCTAGCAATACTAAAAGCAAAACATTTAGCGTGAGTTGCTCGGCTGTAGCATTTAATCTTTTTTGTTAAAACAATAACGCCATCGTTGCGATTGCGCCAGTTAACAGTAGACACAAGGTCAAAACCCTCGAGGTCCCCGACCCTCCCTCCACACTCAGGAAGCAGCACCACTCACTCCAGTCACAGAACAATAAGTGACTAGTTAGTCAGGCACGGATCACGATCTGGTTTCAAAATACTACACTAAGGGCCGGTTTCCCCAAATTCTCGTTATCCCGGTTTACTTTGTAACGATCAAAAATGTATACTTCGGGTTTAAACTCCGAGGCGTTTCCCCAACTTTTTGACTGGCACAGCATAGATTAAACCTCGCATGTCTGTTTTTTGTTTGATTTCGGTAGAAACAGACGAAAAAAGTGTGTTCGATCAGAGTTGAGGTTATGTTTACTGACTCCCAATGTAAAGAAGATAGGCCTATTTTGTTTGATCGCAATTTCTATCTTATTCCCGTTTACTTTTCTCCATTGGTATGAAAGTATGAAACGTGGACACAAACGGGCTAGAGCATCAGACACTTGCTTAATGGTTTTGGTAATGGAGGACTTGTGCATACTGCCCAACTCCCCTACGTCGATAAAAAAGGACTGGAGGCATAGAAACTCAATGCGCACTAAAATGTATCCGCAGGTGACAAGGCTTGATTTTTGTTACTTGTGGATCTCAAAGAATCACTAATAAAATTAAGCAGTAATATTGCAGTTTCCTTCCTCATTCGAAATCTTTCAAAAACTTTTCCTTCTTCCCACTCCCGAAATAATTAACTATCAGTCTTTCCCTGATTCTCGTAATTCTCTTCCTCAACTTCTAATATTTTCAACAGTTCATCCATTTGACTAAAGAATTATGTACTGCACTTAAAACTAAACAAAAGAATACTATTAAAAGTACGCTACTGGCTAAGTATTTGTAAACTTAATATTATGGCTAGGCTTTGATTTCCAAATTTGAGGAGTTATTCATTCTAATATTATTAATTTCCATAATATTTCCAACAGTTGAATGAATTATTCCATTTAACTGCTTGTGCATTTAAAAATAATAAAATATAGATATGACGATTTATAAAAGTAATAGGCTAAGTATTAGTGAACTTAATATTATGGTGCAAAGGCTAGTTTTTTATTTACAGGTTTGAGGTTAGGTTTTTGTTTACTTCGACTAGTATAACTTTGGATCAGCCGTTTAAACCACCTGCCTAGGCCAGTTAGTTTGTTCCGGCCAAATCGACGGTACAAATTTTGGAGAAACACCTCCTCGAGATAAAACGCGGTTTAAACGGCCGATCTCAGTTAACTGACGTTGGGGAAACCGGCCCTAAGAGAGATCGTCAAAGTTTTCATATAACTTCAATGTTACTATGAACAATTTTAAACCATCACCACATACATAAATTAAAAAAAAGAGTTTATATCGCTTAATTCAAGGCAGTCAACGCGCCTGCCTCCCTCCACTTCATCTTCGTTCCGATCCATCACGCGACCCGTTCATCCCGCCCGCCCGGTGTTTGCATGTGAGACTACGTAGTTTGCCATTCAATTGTTGCTTAGAGTGCAGTGCGGTAAGAAGAAAGAAAAAAGGAAAAATCATAACTGCTGTCCGTGACAAAGAAGTGTTAATTTTGTTCTAGTAATGATTATTATATTTTAAATTAATTTTAAATATAGAGAAGTCATAGCGCATTGTGTGTCTTAACGTTTTCCATTAACTAAATAAAGGGAATTCTATATACAGTTGTGCAAGAAAACATATTTGTTACTGTAACATCATTAGATGAAATATTAAAGTAGAAATATAAATTAGAGTATTTAAAAATAAAACGTGAATATTAACCTACGTTTATGACAATATTGAATGATTATGTTATAACTAAACGAACATGTAGACATTATTTATAATAAAGAACAGTTTTTTTCTTGAATGATGCTTGACGGGCCCGGGCGAATGCGACCCTAGACTCGCCGCAATTAACGGTGCTTAGAAACAACAATATTACTAACGACTTTTTTCAAAGAGAATTTTCAATGGTTTTTCATAATTATTTTATTGCTATCGTTAATATTATGAATAAGTGCATTATTATTATTGTCATATGCAGTAAATTCTATCCTAGCCGAAAGTAATTATCATTATTTCTCTTGATTTATTATGTTATTTAAGAGCTAGCCTATCCTTACTGTATCACAATAATTAAAGATAATTGTTATTAATACTGACGGCAGTTATGAATTATTGTCAATTAAAGTCGTCAGTATTCGTTATTCATCAATAATAATAATTGTTCGTTTTCATACATCATATTTAGTTTTTTCTCGTTTTTAGTGGTTTTATTTATTACTTGATAAATTACTAATTAGCTTACAGTACGCATTCTGCTATTGCAAAATATTGTCAAAAATGGCATCACCGTGGATTCGTGGAAATGTAAAATAAAATATGGCTGCCCACGTTTTTTAAAAAGTTAATGCGACAAAAAAACCAGAAATCGAAATACCTTAAGTTAAGTTTTGTACTGTTAAACATTTTCCAATTAATAAATAGAAGCAAGCGGTCTGAAGGAAATAATATTCAGACGAGTTTATCCACTTTTGTACGTAACGGTGCTATATGTAATAGACCTCTTATAATGTATTAAAGTTATCTCTGCGTAATGAACAAACAAAGTTATGCAACAGAACAACATGAAAATAAATATATCCTAACCTACAAATTACAATCCAAGTTATGGATAATATATAGTTATGTGTTTTAGTTTTTGAGACAAGTGAGCTTTTGTTGACAGTATCATATATATTAAGGTAAGATAATTGAACAAACTAAGTAGGCCTAACTCAAACTAAAGCTAACAAAAATACAGTATTTATGGTTGTTGGGCTATACTTGACCCTAGCCTGAAGTACTTCCTTGCATGGGCTAGCTGTAGTTTTCTCACTGGAAGAGAGAGAGATGCTTTATTACATCAGCGTAGAGCTTAGAAATAGTGTCAACAATGAAAACATTTAAATAACTAATAACAAGAATTAAATTTCTAGGAAGCGATCATCTTGCTGTGCTCACCAAAGTTAAATGTATTATTCCAATATAGTAACTGTTACATATGAGTTTAATATTATATATAAAATAATTTTATTATAATAATGTATAAACAAGGATATAAATTATAAATAGGTTCTTGGTTTTGTATAAAGGAAGGAAATAGGTTGTATAAGAAATAGAACATATAAAGGGTGCTTAATACATTAATGGGGGAATTCCAGCACCATCTTCAAGTGGCATACTCTAATCCTGCGCGGTTCCACGTAATCAGCGAGACAGCTCTGATAACTGAAAACTGGCACTGGACTCTTAGCCATCCAATCACTTGTGAGTAGGGTTTCCTCCATTTTCTGGCTAGAGCTTCACCTGTTCTTTTTTGAAATAAAGAGTACTCTTTATGAGGAACTCCCTCTGTGGAACATATCAATGGCGTGAAACTTCCCCTTACATCTTCAGCTGCTCTATCGTATTTTGAATGTTTCTGTGTTGCATGATTTCTAGAA
The DNA here is from genome assembly GCA_018831715.1 of Matsumurasca onukii. Taxonomy (NCBI): domain Eukaryota; kingdom Metazoa; phylum Arthropoda; class Insecta; order Hemiptera; family Cicadellidae; genus Matsumurasca; species Matsumurasca onukii. The sequence continues at coordinate 25,082,559 of CM032061.1, forward strand.
GTAATTTCCCAATCTTGATTGAGGTAAGAAGGGGTCAGCATTTACAATGCGGTTATCAAAGAACGCCACCTTCTCCGCCTCCCAGATTCCATTTACTTTAAAATCTGCTTGCAACACAGGAACATTGTTGGTCGGATCCGCTTCTTGAAGGATCGGTTCCACTTCAACACCAGGCCATGCCATATTCGCCAGAGCTGCACAATTGTCTCTATGCTGATCATGCCCATGTTTTATTAGGCCTCCTTTTTTGCAGTTAAGTGCATGAGTTAAGGTCATTGGTGACTCACAACCGTCACATTGAGCAGGTAGATTCCTAAGAGTACGGCCGTAACGGATGGATAATGCATCCCTGAACTGGTCTGGGGATAAGTCGAAATGGTCAGCCGCAGTTGGGATGACAGTTAACCACTGGCTTGCGTTTCCTTTAACAATCCGGTTTAATGGTCTCTTTTGGATTTCTGGTAGAAGCTGAAGAATTCTCTCACTTTCTGCTTTGATCATGATTTCATTGTTCTGTTTTGTTTCTTTTCTTGCAGATTGCATGTTTAATAAATGATCATTGTTGTTCAGCAGTTGTCCATTTTTGATGCAAAACGTCAAATGTTCAGTACAGCGTCTGGACGTGTTGTATAGTAAATCAACAAGCTTGGTTGGATCTTTGATGTTTAGACCACCAAGACGAGCTGGAAGAGAAAATAATTCGTGTTCAAGGCCTGTAATCTCATGTTCAAAAATGTGTGGTGTAAAATGTTGATGGATGGCTGTTTTTAAATCTGTATATTCTTCATCAAGGCTTTCTGAAATTCTTTGAAGGAATGCCCACTCGTTTTGTAGTGATTTAGTGAATACGCAAAGAGCAGCTTGGACTTTTATGAGCCACTGTTCCAAGTTTCTTAATGCAGTCCACCCACTTTTTAACATTGTCTTTACATATTTTCTATTTTCTTCCGGCTACAATTACGCCTCCCAAAATCTGTGGGGCGTGACAATTTTTACTTGAAGGTCTCTAAACATTTCTTCAGCTTGTTCTTTTTGTTCAGATTTTACCACCAGAATACTTTTACTAGACTCAGGATAATATCCCCACTTGGGTCCTTCAATTTTGAGATAGTCAAACCACTCACGGACTCCATGTATTTTCCCAAAACAAGCAGAGTCATCTGCATACCAGTTTTGCTTCCAGTTTTGGCTTTTTAGTTTTTGGATTAAATTTTAAATAGGCTTATTTATTATTTTGATTTTTTTGACAAAATATCAATTGATTCATTACCTTTCATATTAAAATGTGTAAACAGTTTAATTTAAAACACAGGTGTCTTGAAAAACAAAAGAACAAGATCAAGTTACATTGTTTTAGGTTAACACAAATTTAAAAATCGAACTAAGGGTGACATTTTATAAAATATGGGTAAAAAAAAAAACCTGATTGAAACTATGATGAATCGTTGGTTGTAGTTCTTGGAAATAGCTTCAACTTTCTTCAAAAAATGAGAATTTCAAATAAATTTACTTATAAATTAAGAGCAACTTTTCACTGATGTAAATAGAATTGTATCACCAGCTGTATCCATATATGAGTTTAATGTTTATTAATCTGTGTGTTAATACTTAATAATGAATCATATGTTATATATTTGTGTTTACTAAATAATGTAAACAAAGTAGTTAGTGATGTTTTGTTAATCTAATAAAATGGTTGTTCCACATAACTGGCTTGGTAAATAATTAAAATAAGTCTTAAAAACATCTAACATGGTGTCAGTTTTGTTTAGTATCACTTAAAATGGAACTTAATATTGTTTAAAAGTTGTTTATCAAAAGTAATTGTTTTTAATTTTGCTATAAACCTAATTAGCCTAATGGAGTCTTTTAAAACCCCAAATGAGATGAGCTTTCAAGGAAACCTAGCTGAAAACTGGAAAAAATGGAAACAAAATTTTAAAAATTTTCTCTTGGTTTCAGAAAAAGACGAGAAGGAAGATAAGTATAAAATTGCTATTCTACTAAATCTCATAGGAGATGAAGGAGTTGATATTTTTAACACATTTAAATTTGAAGGTGACAAAAGTAAAGAAAACTATAATGATGTCACGAATGAGTTTGAAAAGTATTGCCAACAACACAAAAATATTGTGTTTGAAAGATTTAAATTCTTTTCATGCAATCAGGCAGAAGGACAGGGCATAGATAACTATTTAACTTCACTTAAACTTCTTGCGTCATCTTATGAATTTGAAAATCAAACAGAAAGCTTAATAAGAGATAGAATTGTGCTAGGAATAAGAGATACCTTACTTCAGGAAAGGTTATTAAGAGAACCAGATGTAAGTTTGAAGAAAGCAATTGAATTTGTTAGGGCCAATGAGACCAGCCAAAAACAAATTAAACTAAGTAATTAAAGAAGACTCAAATTTAGACTCTGTCAGAACTAAACCTAACACATCAAATAACTTAAAGAAAACTGTTACCCAAGCTAAATATAATAATATAAACACTTATAATTGTAAGAAGTGTGGAACGGTGCATTCTCAAGTCAATTGTCCAGCTTATGGAAAGGTATGCAATAAATGCGGATTTAAAAATCACTTTAGTTGGTTGCCAAAGTAAGAGAACTAAAGATGGGTTTAAAAGTCAAACTCAAAATAAACTAACTCAGAATGTTAAGCAAACATCTAAAACTTTGCATGAAGTAACTTCTAATGAGAATGAAAATAAGTCTAACAATGAGTTGTATCTAGACACTGTTAATAAGGATAATGATAAAGCTACTTCCTGGACTCAAGACATAAGGATCAAGAGTAAAGCTATTAACTTTAAACTGGATACTGGAGCAGAAGCCAGCATCTTACCTCTAAATGAATGTGGTGAGTTGTTTTCGAAAGATGAACTCGAAAAAACTTCAACAATACTAGTGTCCTATGGAAACCACAGATTGAAACCTGTAGGTAAAATAAGTTTACCATGTTCTACAGACAGTTCTGAAAATGTTGTAATTGAATTTTTAATAGTTGACATACAAGCTAAACCTTTGCTAGGACTTAATAGTTAATGCATGTGTAAAATTAAATTTAATAAAAAGAATGAATGAAATAAAATTGAACTGTACTAAAAAGATGTAATTGAGCAATACAGTAGTGTATTTGAAGGATTAGGATCAATGCACGGTAATAAATATCACATTGAGCTAAAGGAAAATTGTATTCCCGTAATCAATCCACCAAGAAGAGTGCCACTCACAGTACAGAGTAAGCTTAAGCTCACATTGGAGAGTTTGGAAAGTCAAGGTATTGTAACTAAAGAGAATGAACCAACAGACTGGGTGCAAAGTCTGGTCATAGTTCAAAAGCCAAATAGTAGTTTAAGATTATGTTTGGACCCTAAAGAACTAAATAGTGTAATTAAGCGTGAACACTATATGCTGCCTACTTGTGAAGAAATTGTAAATAGACTTCAAGGTAAGAAAGTATTTTCAGTACTAGATTGTAAAGATGGATATTGGCAGATTCAACTTGATGAAGAATCATCTAAACTATGTACTTTCAATACACCTTTTGGGAGGTTCAAATTTAACAGACTTCTTTTCGGAATAAATTCAGCCCCAGAAATTTTCCAAAAGAAATGCTATGAGTTATTTGGTGATTTACCCGAGTAGGAATATACTTTGATGACATTGTTGTTAGTGGTTCTAGTGAAAAAAAACATGATGAAAACTTAGAAAGATTGTTAAAACGAGCTTCAACTCATAATGTTAAGTTCAACAAAGAACAATTTCAGTTTAGGGTGCATGAAATTAAATATCTAGGAATGATAATCAGTAAAGAAGGTGTCAAAGCTGATCAGAAGAGGATGCGCCATGGCCAACATCTGAACAGAAGAGGAAAGAGGTGGCTTGCTGAACGGATTGTGGAGGCGCTGAAGAACAGAGAAACGTCTCAAGAACCACTGACTTCTGACAAAGATGACAACAAGACTCAACTGCCAGCGGAAACGACACACACATCCCCATCCAACTTCCACACCCAACCCCTACCAGCCCACCTCCCAATCCTTAACCATATTCCACTTAAACATTCAATGTATTAGAAATAAGTTAGATAGCCTAAATGTATGGTTGAACTCTAATAAGTTTGATATTTTAACTATTAACGAACACTGGCTCTGTGAGGATGAATCAATGTTGTATGTTCCATTAGAATTTTCATTAGCTAGTATATTTTGTAGAAAACTTCCACTGACTAGAGGGGGTAGTGCAATATTTGTAAATAAAAATTTAGGTTTTAAAGTATTAGATCTTGAACAGTACTGTATTAATTTTATTTTTGAAGTAAGTGCTGTGATTTTGAAATTAGAGGGTATTAATTTAATAGTAGTTACAGTATATCGTACACCCAATTCCAATTTAAAAGCTTTCCTAGATGCATTGGACATATTTTTAGACTACCTTAATAATGTGTATAATGGCTTTAGTTTAATTTTATCAGGGGATTTTAATATAGACATATCTCATGCGTCAGTGGGCACAGAAAGCTTTCTTAACGTTTTAAGATCGCATAATTTATATTGCCAAAACAAAGAAAGTACTAGGGAAACAGCCTGTTTAGACAACATTATTATTAATAGTAATATGACTAAATTCCTAGCTCAGTGCTGTGTAATACAACCTAACCTATCTGATCATGCAGGGGTCTTTGCTTTGTTTGAAGGATGGAAACCACCTAACAGTAAAAATAATCAAACAACCAGATCAAAAAAAGTAAGGAACTTGTCACCAGCGGCAATAATCAATTTTAGAAGTGATCTGTCTAGGATAAATTGGCAGCAATTGAAAACCTATGGAAATGTAGAAGAGGCATATGACTTTTTCAATGAAACTGTGACGAAGAGCTTGGAAGAGTTCTGTTTCGTGAGAGAGATAAAAGAAAACAAATTGAAAGGTAAAAAAATTAAATGGTACACTGAAGAACTTAAATTAATGAGGGAGAATACTATAGCGTTATATCATAGATACAAGGAAAACACATCGTTAGACAACACCATAAAACTGAGGAAAGAATACATGAAATCAAAGAAAAACTACCAGAAAGAAATAAAAAATGCAAAGAGACTAGCCAATGAGAGATATATAAATTTATCAAATAATAAGTGTAAAGCAACTTGGTCCATAATTAAATCAGAGACAGATGCAAAGGAAAAATCGAGTGAGTTAGTTATTGACTCAAATACTTTTAACAATTACTTTGTCAACTCGGTGAATCAAATAAGCCAGCAAACTACCTCTGATGACACAGCAATTCAATTTTTAAATACATTTTTGGATTATAACTCAAACACCAGTACAGTCTTTAAGTGGAAGAACATAGAAATTGAAGAGGTGATGGAAATAGTATCAAAGTTTAATACATCCAAAAGTGAAGATTTTTTTGGATTCTCGAATATGGTAGTGAAAAATATAATTGATATGATCATAGTACCTTTGACTGGATTATTTAACATGGTCTTAAAACAAGGAATTTTTCCAAAGGCAATGAAATTAACAAAAATTGTACCAATATATAAGAAAGGGGTAAAGTCTAATCCATCTAGTTATAGACCGATCTCACTTGTGCCGATTTTTAGTAAAATCTTTGAGAGCTGTATAAAAAACCAAGTAGACAAATATTTTTCAACCAATAGGTTTTACTGTGATGAACAGTATGGTTTTCTCTCAGGAAGAAATACAACAAAAGCAGTGGAAAAGGTAGTAGAATATGTTTTAGAAAACTTTGAGAAAAAGTTCGTACCATCTGCTTTACTAATAGATTTAACAAAAGCTTTTGACTGCATTTCCCATAAACTGTTATTGAAAAAACTAGATATGTATGGTATTAAAGGTATTGAATGGAATCTTTTTGTTCATATCTTAGTGGTAGGAGGCAAATGGTTAGTCAAGGAGAGAATAATTCAGAAATAAAACAACGGAGGTAGGTGTACCTCAGGGTCGGTCCTGGGTCCGCTACTTTTTATTATTGCCATCAATGATTTAGCTTTCAGTAATCCTTCTAAATCAATCCTGTACGCAGATGACACAACTTTGATGAACTACAGTAGAGACTTAATCTCTTTAGAACAAAAACAGAAGATAGCAATGGAAAAAGCACTATCCTGGTTTGAAGCTAATGGTTTGATTGTTAATAATACCAAAACAGAAAACATAATATTCTCTCTAAACTACAATATAAATAAAGAAAAAGAACCTGTTAAATTACTAGGCATCTATCTGGATAGTAGGTTGAGTTGGGATCCCCACATTCACCATCTGTGTACTAAACTGTCCAGGGTAATTTATTTATTACGTAAGTTAAGATACTCTGTAACTACTAAAATGATGATCACAGCATACCATGCTTTTTTCCATTCACACCTCAGGTATGGGATCACTTTATGGGGGAATAGCTGTAATGTTGAGAAAGTCTTTATTTGGCAGAAAAAAGCAATGCGGGTTATTAAAAACTTACCTGATAGAGAAACCTGCTTTCCAATATTTAGAGAACTTCAAATACTTACAGTTGCCGCTCAATACATTTATTGCTGCTTAGTTGATGTTAAGGAATCGTTGGGTGAATATGTAGTAAGAGAGGATCTACATAATTATCCTACAAGGAACAGGTATATGCTAGAACTACTCTCTGTTAGACTAGAGAAGTCCAAGTGTAGCCATGTATACATGAAAATAAAGCTCTTTAATAAATTACCCTATAAAGCGTGGTTGGTCAGTGTTAATAGGTTTAAAACTATTTTAGGAAATTGGTTAAGAGACAATGTTTTTTATACCATTGATGATTTTTTGAAATCTGATACAACCAATTTCAAGTTCTAGACCTATTTATCAATAAAATATCTTAATTTTAGGCCTTTTTGACTCTCTGAATATTGAATTTATATTATTATTTATTATGTTTACTTGACTTGTTATATTTGGAGAATGATATCTTCATATGCTGCTTTTATGTGTGTGCTTTTATGTGTTTTATTCATTGGTGTTTTGTTGTTGTAATATGTTTTAGAATTATATAACTGTCCATAATTTTTATTTGAATGAAGATTTAATATCTGCTTTTAAAGTTAACATTATTATTACATATTTATTTAACATGTTTGTAATAATTTATTTTGTTTCAATGTAATATTTATTTAAATAATGTAGGTTAGCCTTAGATACATAATTTTTATTTATTGGAAGCATATCTTGTAACAATTATATTATTAATAATTATATTCTTATTATTATGATTAATTCTATTATGCCAGTACAATTATGCCATATTATATTTAGATATCAACTAATAATTTTAACCAGTATTATGCCAGATTATATTTAGATTTTAACTAGATCATATGTATTGTCGTAAACGTTTTATGGATTATTTTTTAATCATTTAAGTTTGACCATGCCTTATAACATACAAATGTTCATTTGTGGCAATAAAGATTTTGAATTTTGAATTTTGATCCTAGTCATGTAAGAGCTATTAAAGAAATGAAAATACCGAGAAATAAGCAAGAAGTTAGAAGACTTCTAGGCATGATCAACAATTACCAGAGAATGTTTGTAGAACATTCAATGTAGTAGAATGTTTGTTGTAGGACTTAAGTAAATTTTTGCCTAATGTTTCAAAAGTGACTGCCCCTTTGAGAAATCTGATTAAAAATAATGTTGACCTTCACTGGTCATTTGAACATGATGACTCATTTAATAAGATAAAATCAATGCTAACCACTGCACCTGTACTTAAAGTATTTAACTCTAAAGAAGAAATTGTTATTCAAGCAGATAGTAGTAAAGATGGAATGGGAGCTTGCCTTTTGCAGAGTTCACAACCTGTATCATTTGTATCAAGAAGTTTGAGTAAAAATGAACAGAACTTTTCACAAATAGAAAAAGAACTTCTTGCAATTTGTATTTGCATTTGAAAAATACCATTATTTTGTACATGGTCGAAAAGTAATTGTACAAAGTGATCATAAACCTCTAGAAACTATTACAAATAAACCACCTCCTAAGGTAACCTCAAGACTGCAAAGAATGTTATTAAAACTTTTAAAGTATGATTTTAAAATTGTTTATGTCCCAGGATCAAAAATGTATGTAGCTGATACTTTATCTAGATCCTACATTGAAGAAGAGGTCGAAGAAATGCTAAATGTAATTCACAGTTTAGATGAACAACTGCCCATGAGTAAAAGAAGAGTTGAACAGTTTCAAAAAGAAACTCATGAAGATGAAGTTTTGAGTAAAGTTTTGAACTTATGTCTGAATGGATGGCCAAAAACAATCAAACAAGTGCCTCCAGAAGCAAGGCCATATTTTAAATTTAAAGATGAACTATTACCTATCAACAATATTTTACTGTATCAAGACAGATTAGTGGTTCTTAACAGAATGAAACAGAATATGCTTAAGTTGATTCATGAAACTCACCAAGGAGTACAACAGTGTAAAAACAAGGCCCGAGAACTGTTATTCTGGATAGGAATGTCAAAAGACATCGAAGACTTAGTGCTTAACTGCTCAATATGCAAAACGTTCCGGCCCGCAAATCAAAAAGAACCAATGATACCTCATGAGTTACCAAACAGACCCTTTGAAAAGATTGGAATTGATATCCAAGAATTTTACAACAAATACTACCTTGTAGTAGTGGATTATTATTCAAAATGGATAGAAGCGCCACAAATACTGAATAAATCTGTGAATGAAATCATCGACAAACTTAAAATTATTTTCAGTCAATTTGGTGTGCCAGAAACACTAGTGTCAGATAACAGCCCATTCAATAGTTATGAATTTAAAAACTTTGCCAAGATATGGGATTTTGAAAATGTTTTTGTAAGCCCAAGATATCTACAAAGTAACGGGATGGCTGAATCTGCTGTTGGAATTGTCAAAATGATTTTTAACAAATGTAGAGAAGAAAAGAAAGACTATTCCGTTGATTTAATGGACTATCGAAACACTCCGATATCTGGTATTTTATTATCTCCAGCACAAATGATGTTTAGTAGAAGACTAAAAACAAAACTACCTGCCAGTACCAAAGTGTTGAATGCAAAACTGTTTGAAAATGTTAAACCCAAGTTGGAATGTCGTCAGCAGAAACAAAAGTTCTATTATGACAGAAACTCAAAGCCATTACCATTGATAAATAAAGGTGAAGATGTACTAATAAGAAACTTCAAAACAAACACATGGCAAAAAGGAAGAGTAATAGAGAACGATGTAAACCCAAGATCATTCAGAGTACAAGACAATAATGGAAGAATATTGGTAAAAAACAGAAAACACCTGATAAAGACACAAGATGATAATTCCACAACTAAAAGAAGAATGATAACCCTGGATGATGATATAGTGGAAAGTGATACAGAAGTAAATCCACCTGTCCGTGACATAGAACCCAACATAATTCCCAACCGAACTAGACGTCCTGAAAGAAGAAACAGAAGACCCCAATATTTAAATGATTACATATGAACTTTGTTTTAACATAAAAAGGGGGATGTTACATATGAGTTTAATTTTTATTAATCTGTGTGTTAATACTTAATAATGAATCATATGTTATATATTTGTGTTTACTAAATAATGTAAACAAAGTAGTTAGTGATGTTTTGTTAATCTAATAAAATGGTTGTTCCACATAACTGGCTTGGTAAATAATTTAAATAAGTCTTAAGAACATCTAACAGTGACTTTTCTTCTAACTAACAAAAACTGATTTAGCACAATAAAGAGAAAACCACTATGCAAAAAAATGTTTAAGTTTTTTTTAAAATGGTTTTAAAGTTGGGACGTTTTTACGAGCGGTGCACCGAGACCTCTTTTTCTCTTGGCTGTTACATTAGCTGGTTCAATCTCACCCTTATTTCCAATTAACTTAAAAGGCTGAATAAGGTATTATCGTAGGGTTAGGCTAGGTTAGTTTATTTTAAATGTTAGCTGGAATGGGGGGAAGCCTCAGTGGAATAGCCAGGAGGTGGTGCACATTTTAATTCAGTCCGCTGTATCCCGCCCTCGAGTAAAGATCTTTCGTGTGTTCCGTGTATGAAGTTTGAAGTGAAGCGCCATGTCCGCTACGGTAGTTGAAGGTGATACTAAAAAAATGCTTTAAATAGTTTCCGCAACTTTCCCGAAATTAAAACAAAACATTGTTTTATGGCCTTTTTGGGGGGTTTCAACTCAGAAAAGTGCGAAAAAAGGCACCAGTCACTATACTGGAATTTTACCAATTTAAATTTGTCTTGTTTATTTTGTTGTATTTAATTGTAAGTTAGTAGGCAATAAAGAAAAAGAGACCTGTCTCCTGGTCTACCGAATAGGCTATAGTTATGTACCGGTATAACTATAAATTTTGAGTCTTAGATACTTTTAACTTTTAAGGTCAAGTATAAACTATTTTATAACAATTTTTTATTACCAAGTTTGAAGATATGATGGTTATCAGTGATATCGTAAATTGGAATCAAACAACAACTGTACCCTGGCTCAAGTGTCAGTGATTTAACAATTATATGTTGATTGACAATGTTGGGTAGTAGCATTATACAAGCTTTTAGTATTTAAGAAGTAGTAGTGCTATTTCCTACAACTCATAATGTTAGCACCAGCACAATCGGAGCAATTATTTAGCTAGACTGAATTACGCTCATTCCTTCTGCTACTTTTGGCATTAAAATAGTCACAAATAAAACAAGTGTCGTTTTTGTGATTCATAAAGTGACATAGTGTTAAGCGCCAAAAATTGTGACCATACAAGTGCAGCACATTCATGGCTTAACCTAGATTTTGGCAAAACACTACAAGTTTGAAGTTATTTTCTTGCTTCAGTTCATGCAGTTGTTTTAAATTAGCTCATAACTAACGTAAAAGTAGCTAGCCACTTTTTTAGCAGTTTTAAGCGTAGTTGTGGCTTCGTACTTTCCTCCAAAATCAGTTTTAGGAAATAAGTACTGTAGTAAGCTTATTTGTTTAGGAAAGTAGTTTTAGCAAGCTATTTTCAGTCAGCACTGGTGATTGGAACTGTTGTTTAGTAGCACGCTAGCCCACTTTTTGGTAGTTTAGGATGTAGCGACGTTACTTCTTAATACTATTGGAGCCACTATCTGGTCTGAATAAAGCTAAGTATTTTTGGGGCTGAAATCGTCAAAAATAAACACAAATGCCTCTCTTTGTGATACGAAACATGCCCCACAACAGGATGGATCTGGCCCTGTCGTAGGTTAGCACTAAAATCAGCACAACACCCTGAGTTTAGGTTACATCTCACTCTAGGTCAAAAAGCAATCATGAAGTGAGCTCATACCTAAGGTGGAAGTAGCTAGCTACCTCTTTCTTGTAGCTTTAGTGTGTTACTTTCTTCAAAAGTAGTTTTAGTTTTTAAGAAGCTATCTTTTTAAGGAAAGTAGTTTTAGTGAGCTACTTTTTAAATGAATTTACCCAACACTAATGATTAGTGTTACTGTTTTGGAGTTCCAGTGGAGGATCCAGGGTTGACTCAAGGGGGACTATGACCAAATACCGTTTACTCTCTCTTTTTTTTAAAATAAGATTTGAAAAACTACAAAAACTGTGGTTTTAAAGCCAAAAGGGTAATGTTTGTTTAATTTTTTTATTCATTCGGGAAAATGCTTTTCAAAAGGCATAAGTTAAAACAGTATGATACTGGGCTGTACTAGTTTTGAAACTTTTGTTTGGACAAGAAACTGTAAAGCACCCTGGAAACAATAGTTTAATATAAAACACAACCAGTTTAGAGAGGTAATCCTAGACAATATAAATCTTTGTTTGTTGCAGGGGAGTTACATCAAAATGATAAGACATTTTACACAATTTATATTGAAAAGGCCCAGCTTGTCACATTTAGTTTTGGATCATAGCAGATTTAAAGTAAATCTAATTCCACTCATCAATATAAAATGCCTTCATCACTGCACACCAATATTGGGTACTGCTGAAACTCCACTTGCAATTGAGGTTCAACTACCAGATTTATCAAGATACCCCCATATAAATGCTATTATTCAAACAGTCAAAGAATTTGATATCACAGAAGATGAAGTTAAAATACTGATGAAACATCAACCAGACTTGATGAATACTTCAGCGTCTTCATGGTTATCAATTTGTGAAACTCTGTCAAATGATGGGTTTTTAAAAGATGATATCTTAAAGATTATTGTTAACTACCCTCAAGTTTTAGTGATGAAAAAACATGAAGTCATTAGTAACCTCGAAGCATGGTTCAATACCAATCTACAAAGAGAATTTCTCATTCAAATCATAACCACACATCCAAAATTTCTGAAAATAAATCCTAAATCTCTATTGAAAAGATTTTCCCAACTCCAGCAATACTTTGAAAGTAAAAATAGAGTGGGAAAATTGCTCCTGGCGGCTCCAAATATTTTGCAAGAGAGTGAGGGTGTATTACTAGAGAAATTGAATTACTTAAATAGCTTGTGTGTGGATCCAAGTGACATCGCAGCCTCAGGAGTTCTCGCTCATACAATTTTACACATTAAAGCTAGACATGAATTTTTGATCAGATGTGGAGTTTACAAACTACCACTAAAAGACTACAAAAAGAATTTGAGTAAAAACCCGGGATTGGAAAGGATTGTGAACACATCAGATGGTGAGTTTGCAACTCAAGTTGGTAAACTTAGTAAATTTGAATACAATGTTTTCTTAGAGATGTTTGAAAAAGAGTTAAGTGAAACCACTATAGATTATGTTGTAGACTGAATCTTGACAGAACAACTTTTGAAGATTTTATTCTGTGGTTATGAGCTCTAAGATTTAATTACTGTAAGATTTAATTGTAAATAAAATATTTGTTTTCAATACAAAGAAAATTGTGAGTTTTATTTTGTACAATAAGGGCAGGATAGATCCTGAGTGGCTTTAAATAGGATAGGGAATTTAACATTGAAAAATTTGCAAACAATGTTTTTAATAGGTCAATGAACTAAAACGTGGAAAGTTTTTCTCTGGAAGCATAGAGTCATTAATGCTGCTGTATATAAAAAATGAGTAAATATAATTTTAATTACTGAATTTCAAGTACTGTAATCTTATGTAAAATTCAAATTTTAGTTCAGAAATACAAAATTCATTTGATGACAAAAGTAAAAGTTTCAGTATTTATATGCAGCAACATCAAAAGACCTATGCTTCCAGAGAAAAATATTTCCACATTTAAGGCTGTTTGTAGTTTCTAACCCACGCTATACAAGTGGTACTCAGAGTTTAACCTGTAGCCGCTCTATCCGGCCGCCTCTTTAATGTCTCGAGTGAGTTGGAGTTCAATGCAGCAAATTTCAACTGACGATTTGGGGCCTGAATTGTGGCGATCTGGGAACTGGTTCTTTCACCATGAGAATGCACCTGCCCAGGCAGCCATCTCAGTGTGCTAGCTTTTGATCAATACCGGCATGACCACCCTTCCCAACTTCCCTTTCTCGCTAAATCTTGCCCCAACTTTTTCTGATCCCCAAAATGAAAAATGACATAAAACGTCACCATTTTGAAGAAATTGAAGAAGTGAAAAAGCAAACGATGATGGAGTGTGCAGTCATTTAGACTAAGGGGTACTTAAAAACATGAGAGCACCAAATGGAAAAATGCATTGCACTAAAAGGGGAGTATACTGAAGGTATTCATGTAAATTTGTAAAAAAGATAATAAATGGCTTTTATAATGGAATTTCTGTCATTTTTGGGTACCCCCTCGTATTAGTGGATGCTGACTCCATCAATTCATGCTTGGAAGAAAAAAAATATAGTTAAATTAACATTTTAACTTGTATTTAATTTACAATAAATAATACATTTAAGTTTATTGACATTACGAATACATTTTTTTAAATACTGAAATCATCTCTTAACAAGTCCTATTTTTTGGTTGATAATAAATAAAATTGGTAACTTATACCTCTCAAATAGACAAAAAAGGATATTTAAAACTAAAATAACTTTAACAAAACTACAAGAAAATTATAAATGAAATATACATCCGAATGATCTCTGGTAACTAATTACTAAGCAAACTACTTACATTGTAATGTAAGAGACAGTTAGCTAAATAAAACAAACTATTTTGCACATCTAGAAACAAATACTAACTTAAGTACCATAAGATTGTAATTAATAAATACTGACTAAATCAGATATTAAAGAGACAATTTCTATGTAACCATGGACATAATACATCACAGCCAAATTATCAGCAAAAACTAAATTAAGCTACAGAGCTCAATACTGTTTTTAGTTTTGATTATACATACTTAAATTAATTGACTAACTTGTTTTATGATCCAGAAAATGATATTAAATAGTTTGACACATATTTCTGAAATAATTATGTATAAACTACAATAATTCCAAAAATGAAAATAGTATAAAATTGTACACAAATTTCAAATTTTTTAAACATTTGTAGAAAATCAAATCCTTGTAGCGTTTGTTTTAAACACATTTCCCTAAGAAAAAGCAGCTGCTCAAAACATTAGCAAGGTGATACCAAGACCTGGGACCTTGAAATGGGCACCAACCTATATCTGTTTAGTTGTACGCATCATAGGCTTGTCAATATTAGTAAATAGTATTTTTTCAAATCTTATGTCATTTTCTTATAATGTTAATCAAACAATTATGTATTTATAAAATGTAAAACAGATTTTGTCAATAAAGAAAATTTGAGACATTTTCGGAATTGTACATCCAAGGGGGGGGGACGTTTTGGGTAACTTATCTCTTACCTAGCAATCACCGGGTAAATATTTAGAAGACAATAGTGGTTTTAAGATGATAAATATTCTAAGCGCTTTAACATGCTTAAGCTTATATACTTGTTTAAACTATACTATATGAATGAAATTCATTGGGTAATTTTTAAGGTAAAAGTTAAGTTGGAAAGACATATTGAATTGAATAAGAACACTGTTGTGGATGTGTCTTTCAAAGTACAGATGAAATTTTAAGCTACTACAATGGCGGATCCAGAAAAGCGCAAAAGAGGTGACGTATCGGCCAAAAATCTTAGGCTCAAAACATAAAGAAATAATAATTTAGGCCTATTTATACTTTGAAGAGTTCTCTTCTAAAGCTCAGAATTTTAACATTTTACTCGAAATTTGCAGTTAAATAACAACTGTTCATCTAATGGGCAAATTTTCAACTCTGTAGCAACATGATATTGACTGCAGATCGGTTTGTTGGTAAATCAGATGATTTTTTGAAAGGCAAAGTTTTGCGTTATTGTATGTTTTTTGTATGTACAAATTAAGTATTAATTTATACTTCAGTGCTGAGACCTAGCCTTAAAAGAGTATTGTATTGTATTGAGTATCGACTATAGGTCGACAAACGCTATTTCCTTTTGAACGCTTGGATGTGCAGTATAGGAGACGGTTGAAACAGTCTCTGATATGCGAGGACTACACAACACTAACGGTGCCTAGCAGAGAAGAGCGAAACTACCACTCCCTCCCCCTCCACGGCAACTCAAGTGTGAGTTTGACAGCCCACGACAAACAGCCCGGTGGTTTAGTGGTTATAGTGACGGACAGCTGGCCCCTGTCTGTCACAGCGTGGGTTCGAATCCCACCCGGTTGCGCTCTGGTACGGTGCAATGCTAGGTGTGGATCATGCCTGGTGCGGGGGCCACAATGACCTGCTGAGGATCACTGAAGAGAAAATGGCTCATCAAATCCAGTGAGGCGGAGAGTGGCACTTTTTGAGCTTAGGGAGGCGCTAAATCCCCACGCTTAGAGGTGTGGTTCAATGACTGGTAATGCACCGTACCAGAGAGTGGTTTTGCTGAAATTTTGCTTACAGGGGACTGGGGAAACCCATACGGGAGGCTTTTTACGAAAATTTAAAAATAAAATGTGACCGCAAAGGGTTAATGATATGTTAGGTTATGATTACTTTATAATACCTGCTTAAGTTTGAGTAACTTCTGGTTTTAGACATGATCAAAGATTCAAAGCATCTTAGAGCGGCGCCAGGCCCAACTCTGCGTACCGTTTACAATGTCACAAAAAGGCTGAAAATTATATTTTAAACTACTTAAAGATAAAAAACCTCCCTTTGGAAGCTTAGAGCCAATGGGGTAGGTGGAGAGAGGTAGGGGCTGCAGATTTAAAATCTAAAACTTTACTTTCTTTACAAAAACCTTTTTAATTTCAAATTTAAAACTTGATTTTTCTGTAAAACATTGGATTTTGAGTTTTTAATAAATATTTTATTTTGCAAGGACCCGTAAAATGGGTTTGCTTTTATATACTGTAGTATTAATATTAATCTATGCTACAAGAGAAAACCGTTCCTATTTTAGTACAATGACCTACTTAAATATTCCACATGTTAAAATTCTATCAATCATGTAAAAACGCCACCCAGGCTTTTAGATAGCCGCCAATCTCTTAAGATAAATCATTAGAATTGGAAATATTGACTTTCATTTGGTGCAAAAACTACTTTTCAACACTGAAAAATACAATATTTTCAGAATACCTGTTTCTGAAATTCCTGGGTCCAACAAACTTGCCCCCTCTGTCAGCATGTTCTGGATCCGCCCTTGGGCTACTATAAGCTTATAATATGTCTGTGGGGATGGGTCTTGGATAAATCAAAGTAATTAGCTAGATCTGCGTCCTACGAGCTAAAACAGTGTGGGTGGCCTCCCATGTTCAGATTTGTCCGATAGACAGGTTTTAAAATTTGTCTTTAATTGGTTGTGTTAAAATTTGTTTAAAATTTAAGTCTTTGTTACTGTAAACATTTGAAATTCATTATAAAATTAAAATTAGTTAGTATGGCCAAACACATTATTACAAAAAAATAAAAAGCAATATTTTGTATGGGAAAAGATTTTGGAACATCTTTCCTCTCTAAATTAATCCCTACATATACTTACTTATATCTACAAAATGACTTGTTTAATTATTATTGTCATTAACTAACATTGGTTATTTTTAGTTTTAGAGCTTTGGCATATTTGGTTTTCTAATTATAACACATTTAAAGCTAAACTGAGCTGATTAATTGTTTGGAGTCGTGTTGTGAGGGCTTAACGTTCACTACTGGATTTTGGCTATACATAATTACAGCTAAAGACACAACTAGGATGGCACAGAAAGTATTGGCATGTATAGGAATGTCAAAGAGTATCCTGGATAAAATGGCAGTAAAATCAACTCTAATGCACTGGCGAATGTTTTGAGGATTGAATTCAACGAAGGAGAAAGAAACTAGTAACGATACCAATTGCTGCATTATTTAGGATCACTAATAAGACCTGAAACATTAAACAAGTGTAAATATATTTTGAATCTGAGTGCTATTCATAAATAATTAAGCACCTTAAAAAAAAAACTAAAAAATCCTTGCATTTAAAGAAACATTATTATATATTCATATCAAAGACTATTCATTCTATCAATTATACTTTGACATATTGTAAGTCATAATAATTTAATCTTAACATAGAAAAGTCGGAGTGCTTGTCAAACTCGCTTTTCTTTGCTATTGCATGACATTCCGGCACCAGTGTCTGTAACAAACAGTGCGTGCAATTCGCTCTGCTTCAGTTGACAACACACTCGATTACACACAACTGTTTAACATTGAAGACTATACTCAAATCTGTTTAGAAAAACAAAGATTCTGAAAAACCCATTTGACTTGGTAGTTTTTTAAATACGTTTGTTCTGTGGCTTCTAGTATTTCTAGTTTCGTAATTGGGAATGGATTTCAATTGAGACACTTACCTTGAACTCCAGCAAAATGCTAATTTCAGCCCAATTCCAAAGAACACTCAATTGACCTCCCCAGAGTAGTAGTGTTATATTGCATATTATAGAATCCAAGTACATGAAAACATTCTGAATGTAAATGTTGCACTTTTCTGTCTCTGTACTTTTGAGGAGAAGTTCATTGTATACACCAGCTAAACATGAGCACACAACCTGGAAAAATACATTTTACGTTTTATGTAAATTAAGGTTTATGGTACCCTAAAGAATCAGCACAGGGCATTTGATGGTAGCCAGGGTTGGACACTGACTCACCTGAAAATTACTTGGTCCGACGTATAGTCTATTTGAAAAATAGTAAGTTACGGGACTATAATACTGTGATATCACTATCAGTGTTAAGAGGAAGGGGGAGTGTGGCTTGAACCGGCAGCATTGACCTTAAGAGTGGGTAGTACCTGGCGGCCATCTTGAATTTAACTCCCATAAGAGCAATGTAAACGCTTGAGACACTTCACGCGGTTATTTTCAACATAGAAACACGTTTAATGTCTCATTTGAAAGATAAATGTACGCGCAGTGCCTCCGTTTGCCACTTTTTTTATAAAAATTTCCGTTTATTAATAACAGAGAAAATAAGATTTTTAAGTTTGGAATTCTTTTGCAGCTTAACTACCGCGAAAACAAAAAATCTGTCCAGCGGGGCACTAGAAAATTTAATGTACTTTTAAATAAAATTTATTTTAAGAAAATCGGGATTACAAATGTAGGAGTGGCGTCTCAAGCGGCGTCCATGTTCTTCAAATTTAGCACAGGTGAAATCATCAACGGCTCGCTCTAGTAGTCTGGCTGACCGCCGCTAGGTCGCAGCGCACGCGCCTTTCTTCCGTTCCTGAGTGCGGAATTTGTCGATTCAAATATCGTGCACGCTTCGGTAATCGTTGGAAATGATACAAACAGACATATTTTATTTGTCATAGTAACTTTTCTGCCAATCTTGTGCTTATACCAACCAAGATCTACCCAGTGCCTCTACTAACAAATAGTATTACGGAAAGCGTCGTTATACAGTACTGATTTTAAGTCAATATATCGGAATATTAACTATGGTTACGTTATGTATTTGAAGCTATAATTTTCTGTTTTCTTAACACGCTTTATTTGCATAACTGGCATCACCTGAGACTTATTTTTGAAGTCATCGCTTGGAATTATTGAACACATTACTTTTCAGACAGAAATAATGAAATTTAACAAACTACCGAGGGTAATAAGAAACCCCAAAACAAATAGCCTGTAAAATTAACTTTAAAAATATGTATAGAATTAAAATGTAAGGCTTATGGATAATATGAGCACATTAACGATCTCCATACGTCATGTAGATCTAGCCGATCGATGAACTAATTAAAGAGTTCTTTTTTTCATTGCTCACTCTATCGCAGGTCTGGCCTAGGAGTGTGACATGTATACACTATAAAACCAGAGCAGGGGCTTTAGTTAATATTAGTAAAAACTTAGTGAATCAAATTTATAGTAAATTATTTAAATGTTGGGTAGACATTTTTAAAATAGAAGAAACTTTGTCTGATATTATTACAGTTTATTTTTCAAGGTAAACCGAAGATCTTCCCTCAATGAGTTCTGAAATACAGTAGCTCGATGCCCTTGACCTTGATCCAAGGATAGCAGTCGTCTGCTCGTCGTGTAGCGGGCGGATGCGGCAGGGTGTGACTCATCTTCCTGCCTACCCTCTCTACGACTTTGTTTTCTAGCCAGTAATACAGAATAATAACGAGGCAAATAAATCAAACACATAAAATATTTCAAGGTACTCTTTCCAAAATTGTCTTGTAAATCTTCTCCCAGTTCTTGATACAGCGTGAAAACCACTTCATGATCGTACGCAGTTTGTGAACAGCCCATCTCCTTTTTCTTCCTGCGTTTTTGCCCCATTGTAAACATGAACCGGTCCATTCTCCGCACTGCGCTTGTGCAACTGAGTCAGAATTCAGAAGCGGGTAAAGCAGCGAACGGAAAAACACTTCGGCATGCCTACCTCGATGACCGCAACCCTCCTGGTGGCGGCGTCGCAGCGTCAGTGACGCATGCATAAAACCGGCCTAAAGTGTATCAAGCTTCGTTATAGCAATGTATACAGATTACAAACATTACACAAAGTTCTTTGTTTTAAGTTTGTTGTTGACAATGGAGGATTTCAGAGGTTGAACTAGTATTAAGGGATTTTCCATCGTTAGTGAGCGAACGGTTTCACTCAATGGAAAAATGCCCATAATATGTAAGTTCAACTGTACTAAAAACCAGCTGGAAAGTATTAATTTTGGCAAATTACAAATTTAAAATGTACACCAGAAATAGAAAAAAATGTAACAATGTACAGTACAGCACCTTGAAACTGTTTCAAACTCTGAAATCTATTTCAGTGCAATTGCTATTACTAAAAAATCATTATGTCAATTTCCTATAGAAAAATGAGATATGCATGCCGTCTTTTGGTGAGACCTAGACCGAGACCATGAAATGTGCACGGACCCTGACCCACAGAACAGCGTGTTGAGAATTGTTTCAAAACTGGATGTATATGCATATGTACATATACTATATGTATATAATTTATACAGGTATTTCTGGGAGTCATGAGTTCAAAAGCTACAAAGTTTAAATGTTTACAATGTTATATTGATACGTTCCATTGCAATTTGTGTATTACAGGCAGTTATCTTTTCTATCTTGCTGAAGTCTTATTTATTTATTTATTTAACCTTTACAAAAAAATTGTTTCAGGTATAACAAAAGTTCAACCTACACGTTGGAAATAAGTTTGTGTTATACATTATGGTGTATTTGATTTAAAATAAACAAAATTTTGAACTAAGTAGAGGGAGCCACCAGTAACAACACTATAGTCATAGATCAAATGAGAATTGCTAATTTTTCCAGGAACCATCAATAAATTCTTCTACGTTATAATAAACATTTGAAAGAAGAAAGTTTTTAATTTAGTTTTAAACATGTTGAAATTTTCGTAATTTTGTATTTCAATTGGAAGTTTATTAAATAACATGGCACCCGTCTGTGAAGGTAGCAGGGAATATAATTTAGATCTGTGTTGGTTTATGCGGAAGGAGTTTGCAAATCTTGTTCCATGGAAATGAAGTTCTCTACCTTGAACCATATGACATTTAGAAAGACAATAAACTATTGTTTCATAAATGTACAGGGATGGTAACGTCAAAATTTTAAGGGTTTCAAAGGCATTTTTGCAAGAATCTCTGTAACCTAGATGATAAACTATTCTAATCGCAGCCTTTTGTAAGATAAAATTCTCAATATTTTACTTTTGGAACAATTCCCCCAAAAACATACTCCATAAGACATAAGAGAATGTACTAAGCCATAATATGCAGTTCTTAAAATATTAATCGTGCAGTATTGTGATAACTGTCTTAAAAGAAATACACAGGAACTCATTTTTTTGCTAAGATAATCAATATGTGATTCCCATGTTAAATGACTGTCTAAATTCAATCCTAAAAATTTGACACTATCAGCTTCCTCTATCTTTAATGTTTGATCGACCAATATCAAACATAATAAAATTTGTTTTTTGGAAATTGGTTTTCAAATTTAGTGATTCAAAATACTGAACACAAATATTTGCGGACGTGTATGTGATTTCTTCTAACAATGGGATTGTTGATGCTGATTGAATTAAATTATCAAATGTTTCGCGTTGCTTTTGCGAAGTTCGGCGAAAGCGAGGAGGGAGAAATATTTTTAACATATCCAAGTAGTTGACGGCAACAGCCTGGCCCCTCAAAACATACTCCAACTTCACCTTCCGCTCACCACACCGCCACTTTATTCGAGAACTGTGTAAAACACTAAAACAAAACAACTAATTGACCTGCAGGTGTTCTTGCAAAACCTGAGGAGTTTCTAAAACTGAAATTGAAAATTCTGGTTGTTACCAAGCCGTCCAATTAAGATTGTGCCTCGTCGCCATAACTGCACCGTCATTGGCATCGAAGATTTGCATTATTTGCTGGCAAAACTTCAATTGCTGTCTGTAATCGCCAGGTTTCATAGGAATCGTAGACTAATAATGCGCCGTAAATAAAAAAAAAATTTGAAAACATAAATTGAAACTTTATAACTAAATTGTTTACTTTCTGTAATTATAAAACTCTTCTAAGGAATAGCAAGATATGTTCATCAAAAAGATTTTAATGTAAAAATTTTATGGGGTTTTGTTCATTTGTAATATTTTGAGGCAAGTACTGCAAAATTTAAGTCAATGTGGTCTTTTCTTGTAGATCTCCAGATTATGTCTTTGGCGTTGAAGTGATTTCTAGTGTTGTGTGTATGGATTTGTGTTTGTGAAATACTATTTTGTTTGGAATATTTTATTGTTTCAAAAATGTATAAATCGTACACTGTTAAAAACCTAGCTCTTTGAAATATGTTTTGACTGAATCATTACTAGACAATCCAAACATAACTTTGATAGCTTTTTTGTAATTTTAGTATATAATCTAGGTTTTTTTAGTGCCTCCATATATTGCTATTCCATAAGAAATATGGGATTGAAACAAAGAAAAATATATTACTTAGCGTTGTTAGATTACAGTAATGCTTCATTTGTCTTAATGCATAAATACCGGATGATAATTTTTGACTTTTAAACTCATCCCAACAAGTTGCAGTCTATAATTAACCCCAAGAATTTTGTGTCAGTTAGCTGTTCTACGAAGTCGTTGTTATCATTGGGTTTATTGGGTGTCTATTTTGTTTTGTATTGAAAGAAATGTGAGTTTTATCAGTGTTTAATAATAAATGTGCTGAATTTAAAAGTCTTTAATTTTTAACATTTCTGTAGCTACTTTATTCTCTATCTCTTTTGGGTTTTGCCAGTGAAAGTTATATTAGCATCATCTGTTACAGTACCATATTTATTGTGTTGTCTTGACTTAAGGATGGGAGGCCGGTCAGGTAACACACAAAACAAAGGGCCCAGAATGGACCCTTGAGGTACTCTAACATTATTCTGCTCAATGAAGATTTATAGGTCTCAATATATTTTTCATTTTGATGCCTTATTTCAACATATTGATAACGGTCTTGTAGATACGATTTGAACCATCCAAACTCTTTATCTTTAATTCCAAGTTTAAAAGAATATTAAATAAACGATGATAAGAAACACTATCAAATGCTTTGGAGAGGTCAAGAATAAGCCAACAACATTTTCTTTTTGATCTATTGCATCAATTATTGTCTGTACAAACTTAATACCTGCAGTCGTTGTTGATCTACCTGATCTAAACCCGTGTTGTTGATCGTCTAATAGCCTATTTTCCTCTAAATATGTTACTAATTGGTTGTGAACAATTTTTTCATAAATTTTCGAGAAAACAGGTAGCAGGGACACCGGTCGATAACTTCCTAGATCCTCAGTATTGCCCTTCTTAAAAATTGGAACAACTTTAGCAATTTTAAGTTTATCGGGAAAAAAACCTGTGATTAAAGAAGAGTTGATTAGATGGGTTAAAGGTTGTAACAGATAATCTTTTTTCCTTAATGAGGCTCATCGAGTTCATCAAATCCTGTAGAGTTTTGTTTTTAAATGTATTAATTGTTTTGAGAACTTCTTCATCTGTTACCGTTCTAAACTTGAAGGTTGCATGAGTCATACAAGTTTAGCCTAAAATTTGTATCAGTAACTGCGTTCAACTGGTTGCCTACTTTAGGATGTATTGTTTCTTGTACTATATTTGTAAAATATGTGTTAAAAGATTCAGAAATAATTTTGGATCACTAATAATTCTACTATTATGACTAATTTTGAAATTGCAACATTTGTTTGCTGTTTACCAATTTCACCATTAATTATCCCCAAGTGGTCTTTACACAATTGTTAGAATTTGCTATTTTTGAATCATAATACTTTTTCTTTGCTTCGTTTACTTTATTTCTAACTTCCCGTTTTTTTTTTCCTAAGGCTTCTTTTAGTTTCTTCTCCTTTAGTTTCCTAAATAATCTACTTAATTGTAATATCTCTTCTTTGCCATTAATTATATCCTGGTTCACCCACTGCAATGGGTTTTATGATTTACTTTATAATACCCTTGGAAAGTTGACATTAAAATAATACAGAAAATGTTCAAAAACTGTTCATACTTCACATCTACGGTAGCCTGGTAGACCTCCATCCAAGATTCCAATGCTACTTCCCTAAAGAATGTTTTTATTGTCTTTATTAATTTGTCTCACCATTTGTACAATTAACTGAAGTATTTGGGGTCTGAGTTATTAATTCCACTAGTTGAGCGTCATGATCAGAAATTTCTGTTATAATGCCAGTAACTATTAAATTTGAAATATTACTTATACAGTTGTCTATCGCTGTGGAGGTTGTAGCTGTTACTCTTGTAGAAATCGACCAGGTACTAACATTAAAAGCTGTCAAAACATCAACAAATTTAAAATAAAATGAATCCTTATTCAAAACATTTACATTGAAATCTCTACAAGTATGACTTTATTATTATTTTTATCAAACAACTTAAAAGTACTTTAGTTTCTAGAATATCTGCTCATTTGTTTTTATGACCTATAAAAACACTAGTGTAATAAAATACTGATCAGCTTTAAATTTAAGCATACAAAATTCAAACACCTTTTCTTGTTGGAGTTCTGACATTTAGGTATAGTAAAATCATAAGTTTTAGTATTATTTTTTGATAAAATCATTACCCCCACCCTGAGTTTTCCCTTTTAAATGATTTACTATATCCATTTATTCTTATTCTATCTATATCATTTTTAGAAATTTTATGCTTTCGCTTAAGGCTACAAAGTCAGGGTCTAACTCCTCAAGGTCAAGCTCAGGCCATCAAGTCTGGAAGGAAGGTGTTGGATATTTTGATGAAGGATTGATATTGAGTTAGATTTATTAGCAACGATTTAATTACTAATTTTGAGAATCTTTACTTTGGAATGCTGTTTTATGTTTATTTGATGTTCAGTATCTACCAGTATTTTATGATTTTGACTACAGTGATCTATATTAGACTGTTGGCCGACGGAAGATTATTCCCTTTTTGGTCTGGAAATCTCTACATCCTTATGCTCACACAAAAGCAACAATATCTGGTTTTATTTCTTCCAAAGTCATGCTTAAAATATCTATTTGAGAGGACAAGTAGCAATATTTTGTTGAAAAGCTAAGATGTTTTTGTTTTGTTTTGTTGAAAATTTATTCGGTTGAAGTGAACCTAAAATTGTTGCTGTGCAATGTTAAAGCTTACTGAGTTATCATTGAGCATTTTTGTAGGTTTGACTGGTTGTGAAATTGCACTGGATTGCCCATTTATCACATCACTATCACTAGCACTGTTGTTCGAGCGGTGATCCAGTTGGTGTAAGTGGTGGAAGCAGCCCATGTCTAGAAGAGTAGAAGTTCGTTGGTTCTTGTTTCACAGCTTGGCTTGGTTGTGGTCGGTGCTGTTGCTCGGCTGCTGCACTAATATCCGGGTGGACCATCCTCGAAGGGGACTTGTGGTGGAGTGTTTGCACATTTCCAGTCTTGTTAGGTGTTGATGGGCCAGTCACAGAACTTTGATAGGATTTTGACTGAGATATACCCGGGCTTTGGTTTGGCTCAAGTTGGTTGGTTATTGAGCTTTGAATGGCTTTCAAAATTCTTCATGGATGAGACCATTAAACAAAACTCTTTGTGCTTGTTGGTCGTAAGATACAATTTTGATAAGCATGGTAGCTTGTTGTAGACTAACAATGTTCTTTGCGAAAAGATCAAATTTGATTTTGTCAAAACACACACCTAATGGTGAACAGATAAGCTCTTTAATGTTATTTTTCTACGTGATCAGTTAGTTGTTTGAAGCCGTGTTATAATCTTCTGTAGTGGGTTTCATGTTGTATTGGTCTTTAGTTACCATACCATGGACTACTTTACCTTGATTTACCATGCTCTTGACAAGTTAGATGGGTGTCCACAAGGTCTGATGAAAATGGTTTCCAAAACGTTTTTTGAACGTTGTAGCCACTCCTGCCGACATGTGTCGATCACTGTCAATCTCTTGAAGCAGTGTGCAAAAGTGTTTTCCTTGTCCTCATACTTAGATATTACTTTATGCATGTTGGCTTCAATGAGGCTGATGTTTTTGTGATATGGTTATGGCATGGTAATCGGGTGAAGAGTGGGAGTGGGAGTTTTGGGTTCTGCGGATTAGTCGAAAAATATTTCTTGCACTAATTAGTTTCTTGAAAACTTTAAACTGTAATAAAAACCTATTGAAAATGAAAACCGATGAAACACATTTGTAGTAAAAAATAAACCATACACATATATATTCAGAACTTTTGTTAACATTTGATTTAATATAGCAAAATTCCTGAAAATTAGGAGCAGATGTGAAACAGGTTTGCTAGCTAGGGCTTACCCCCACTATGATACTCAAAACATACTCCAACTTCACCTTCCGCTCACCACACCGTCACTTTCGAGAACTGTGTAAAACACTAAAACAAAACAACTAATTGACCTGCAGGTGTTCTTGCAAAACCTGAGGAGTTTCTAAAACTGAAATTGAAAATTCTGGTTGTTACCAAGCCGTCCAATTAAGATTGTGCCTCGTAAGCTCATAACTGCACCGTCATTGGCATCGAAGATTTGCATTATTTGCTGGCAAAACTTCAATTGCTGTCTGTAATCGCCAGGTTTCATAGGAATCGTAGACTAATAATGCGCGTAAATAAAAAAATTTGAAAACATAAATTGAAACTTTATAACTAAATTGTTTACTTTCGAAAATATAGACCCCAGAAAGAGACGTAGTATGCCGATCTGAAAGCCGTGTTGTTCTGATAGGTGAAACTGGTACAAACCATGAAGACAAAATGTATAAAACCAAACGCCATAATTACTGCACTGCAGCGGATGGTGATAGAGTTTGAAAAGGAAATGCCCTAACTGAAAAGTATAGTCATTAGCGAAGCGAATGCATAAACCATTGACTTTAAATGTACATTTAAAATCAATGCATAAACCGAGAGGCGAAGCAGAACCGTGGCGAGCCGAACGAACTGACAGGTCAAAGCAGGGTCTGGGGAAGCCTATCAGCCGGCTAGTTTAGTATTTAAAAGTGTATCAGTGCTAACAACTGAACAACTTGAAATTACATTAAATTGTGCTTTTGTAATTTTAACATAATCTATTCTTACAAGCAAAACCAATGAAAGTATTGATTGGAATTTTGTATTGTCATGCATATTAATATTATATACATGACTGTTATCTTTATTGGCATTACTTTTGTTTCGAAGTATTCTACCATTAAATCTCAAATGAAGTACTGACCATTCAATCTTCAAATGAAGTGTACACAGTTTAAATCGTTGACCTGCCCGTTCTTTATCAAAATAAGTTGTTTACTACAGGTAATAGCAACCTGCACTCCAAATATAATGAACATCGTTTAAAAAATGCATTTTAAAATTGATGTCCTGTGCGTGTAAGACGATAAGAAACTGAATTTGAATATTTTGAAATGAACATATTATAGTATAACATAGTACAAATATGCCAATATGCTGGATAATAAATTATTGGTTATTTTTTGTCCAAAAACATAATGTTGAAATTGGCCATATGGTGTTTTAAAAGTCATACTATATCTCAAAAAGTTAAAGCTCTCCCTTTTTATTAATAAATCATTTTAAAAATTTTAATTATTGTAGTGTACCTTTGAAGTTATTTGTATGAAAGTAGAGCACTACGCATTAAAAACAAACAAGTATACAGCGTAATATAACGGTACTACGGTGACTCGGTGAGCCACTGATCAGAACGAGTCAAAGAGATGGGCGATTCAACACACCGCGAAGCAAGGGACTCACTCAGGCTTGGGGCTGCAGGGCTGGAGAGTTGGTCGCCAGTTTTAGTCTCACTATTAGTGGGAGCGTGGCAACAGCGCAGGCGACATGACAACACGCGCACAACTATTTATAAAATGGACGACACCGCGCACAGAGTATTTATACCGTGTCTCGTAATAGTTCGGCAAGTGGCGAGAGGTGGCGCTGCTCGATATGTTAGCTTCAGCCTAGCGCTAGAGTCGAATCGGACCAGCGGTTCTGTACTACCCACTCTTAAACTGTTGCTTAGTGTCCACCTTTACAGTCAGGCTCAGGTAACAGCCCCCTCTAATGAAGCACAATATTCAAGCAACCATATACAGATGTCAGCAAGGTTGAGACCAAACTAACACTTTGAAGGGTAATATAATTTAAATGATTAAAATATTTCATTTGCTGATGAAAATTTCTATATTTGAGTAATTTTTTTGAAATTCTTTTCTGGATAGGACTTTGATTAGAATACAAACCTGTATGATGATAAGAAGCATACTGAAGCTGAGAAGAGAGGAGGTCCCCTTGTGTAAGTGTTGTGCTACAACCTCTGATTGAGTAGAGGTGGGGGATACTTCTGCATGTTCAGAGAACGGCAACTGCTTGATCATGCAGCCGGCTGTGAGTAGAACGAGGGACAACCATTGCCGTGAACTCAGCTTCTTGTTGAACAGAACCTACGGCAGAGAGAACCCAGTTGCATTGCTGATATCTAGCAAGTATGAATTGCCAGTACATAGTTATTGTCAGGTAGTCTAATATTAAAAAATATTATCTTTAGGATATCAAACCTGTAAGTAATTTCTTATATTACATAAAATAGTTATGACACACTACTCACAATGGGTTACTAGAATTACACTGCATAAGAAAGAATTAAACACAGCACCCTGTTTAAGTTTTCTTTATTTGTGCAACCAGTATGACTATGAAGTACCAAAGAAAGTTTTCTTTTATAAACACAAAGTAATCTATATACAGGGTGATTCAAAAATAGGACGCCAAATTTCAGGGGTGGGTTCCTTATGCAAAAACAATGAAAAAGTCCCTATAAACATGGGTCCTAAAATTCTTCGTTACTCCGGTAGCCGCCATTTTGTATTTTTTACTTAAAAATTTATATCTCCAGAACGGTTTGACCGATTGCATTCAAACCTGGTAGGGTGTTTATTTGTCCCAAGGGCAATTTAAGAAAAAATAATTATGTCTTCAAACCATACAGAAACAAAATGGCGGCTGTTTAAATTTTTCAAATTGAAATACCATGAAAATGGCGCATAATACAAAAATTTTACAAGAGTAAAAAAAGTTGTATTTTATAATTTTACATTAAGATACAAACTCATTTTTCCAAATGTAAATTAATATTTTCACTTTTTACGTCAATTTACAACTGGTACATTACCAGTTTTCATTGTTAAAATTTATATCTCCAGAACGGTTTAACCGATTGCATTAAAACTTGGTAGGGTGTTTATGTGTCATAAGTAAAATTTTAGAGAAAAACATTATTTCAAAAAACCCCACAGAAACAAAATGGCGGCTATTTAAATTTTTCAAATTGAAAGACCATGAAAATGGGCATAATACAAAAAATTTACAAGAGTAAAAAAGTTGTATTTTATAATTTTACATAAAGATACAAACTCATGTTTCCAAATTTTACATTAATATTTTCATTTTTTACGTTTTTTTACAACTGATAAATGTACTAGTTGTAAAAGGACGTAGAAAATGAAAATATTAATGGAAAATTTGGAAAAATGAGTTTGTACCTTTATGTAAAATTATAAAATACAACTTTACTCCAGTAAATTTTTTGTATTATGCTCTATTTTCATGGTATTTCAGTTTGAAAAATTTAAATAGCCGCCATTTTGTTTCTGTGGGTTTTTATGAAATAATCTTTTTTTCTTAAATTTAACTTATAACACATAAACGCCCTACCAAGTTTGAATACAATCGGTCAAAGCGTTCTGGAGATATAAATTTTTAAGTAAAAAATACAAAATGGCGGCTACCGGAGTAACGAAGAATTTTAGGACTCATGTTTATAGGAACTGTTTTCATTGTTTTTGCATAAGGAACCCACCCCTGAAATTTGGCGCCCTATTTTTGAATCACCCTGTATAAAATAAAATGTACTATTTAAATTTTAGAGTAAACAGCTCAAATTATTGTTTTTAAATTTGTTGTAATAAACATATTTTATTAATTTTGTTAAATGTTTTTAATCAACATAGGCAGTTAGCATAGATAACAAGATAACCAAGACCTACTAACATTCTTATAACTAATTCTTACAATGAAATAAATGAAAATGACATTTCTCTCTTAATAATAGATAATGAGTACCGTATGTACGATGATATTTAAAAAAGCAATATGGTAAAATATCAAACCTGAAATAAAACTCCAGTGACAACAACTCTGAGTTGCAGTAGCAAGAAGTAGGTGGTTGGATCAAACTTAGACAGATTTACAAATGCCAAGTTGTTGTAGAGACAGTACAAGGTAGCTGGGACAAAATACTTGTACATGACTGAAACAAATTTATCTGTACTTTAGCAAAGTTTCTTACAGTAATGGATTAAATACATACACACAAACACATCAATAAGAAAAATTGTAAGAGTGGAACTCCCGCAAAGACAAAAGCAGCTTCTTTAAAAGATGGTCCTGTAGCCAGTGGCGGCTTGTCAGATGAAGGGAGTGAAGAGTCACTTCACCTATGTTTTAGAAAGAAAAAACTAAAATTTAATTAATCCGTTTCCAAAGTCCGTGGAATCACAGATCGACGACCGTGAGTGCGATACAAACTCGACAGCAACAATCGATGGTTGGCTCGATAGTCGCCACAGAAAGTTAGTATGCCTCTCTGATTGCCACTGGCTGCT
The DNA here is from genome assembly GCA_018831715.1 of Matsumurasca onukii. NCBI lineage: Eukaryota > Metazoa > Arthropoda > Insecta > Hemiptera > Cicadellidae > Matsumurasca > Matsumurasca onukii. Next base: position 25,113,205 of record CM032061.1, read on the forward strand.
TCGTATAAGATCGGAATACTTTGTAGGTGAAGAGCTTTGTTCAGGCCTTCACTTGACGCTTATCTACGTGGTAGGGATAGACACTGAGGGGCGAGGAAAGGGACTGCGTTGCTATAGCAACGAGTGACGCAGTTGACACTCGAGTTCAAAACCCGTCACTTGCGTAGTTGCGTAGCCCGCCAGAGAGCAGACCAGTTGATTACTCAGTAGACCCGTGCAGCACAACTACTCTGTTTTAGGCCTACTTTTGCAACCACACGTCCTATTTATGTACATTTTTAAGTACTTAGCAACTAATTTGAAATAGTTGTAAGTTTTTTTACTGATCCATACTACAAAACAATTTTATGCAACGATTTCTATACGTGTCAGTGTTCCACTAAGTACGATAGTAGTTCAATGTTTCGATTCAACATATTACTTTTTGCAACTTTACAAACATTAACTTTTAATTCTCTGCTAGAACTTGCAAGCTGTAATAACTACGTTTTCAATGATTTATGTAGTTTCCTAGAGTACATAAATCGATACTCATATTATCGATAAACAATGTATCTTGAATTTTCTGTTCACGTGTTGAAAATACATATTTAAACGTATTTTTCCTGTTAAATAGTGGAGTACAGCTGATTTTCCCTTCACCTTCCTCTAGGCTCACGAGACGCCACTGCAAACGCAATCTCAAAGGGCCATTTCCCTTTGGACTCGTTCCAGCTTGTCTTGTGCTCTAAGTTGATCTAGAGCTCTCTGCCAGACGGGTACTAAATAGTGCTGTTGTTAAAAAAAAAGTTAAAAAGCAGTTTTAAACTTTTATTGTTGTGAATGTAGATTAGATTGTTTGCGATGGTAATGGGTCAAGCCCAAGTGCACAACAACCAATGATTTCTTTTTGCCGACTCCTGTTTCTAGTGAACAAGCAATCCCCCATTGGCTTACACAGCTTGAGAATCCTGCGATTGACGAGTCACAGAAACCCACTTCTCCGGCCCCTAAAGTAACACAGTCGATCAGGATGTGTTTTGCGGACTCTGAGGTACGTTTGCATCACCGACAGTTGGTGTCTCTTGAATAGGGACCCATTTTTACTAGGTGATTTCTAAAATTCCCATGATCTGTTATGTAAGAATTTATTAGTCTAATGTTCTGACGACTCAGACTGGTTAAATGGTTAATCAGTGTCCTTGTTGGATTCTTAACTAAAATGTTCGCTAGTTCTTGATTTGGTAGATGTTTCAAACTTCCAATATGCCTTAAATTTGCTTTGTCTGCCAGGTTACATTTGATGAAGGAAGGATTAATCCCTACCACCGAATCCAGAATAACAGAAGGTGATAAGGCTCCCATCTTGTCTCCCCCAAAACCCAGATGCCCCAGTATACTTTCAAGCGGAGCATTTACACAACTTGCAAGTGCATGGAACGCTTAAGAGCACTGCCGGACAATACTGGAGTTGATTACGGACAGTCTAGCAATCTTATTCTTATGGCTGCCTGAGAATATTACTTTTTTTTTTGTCAAATATTTAAAAAAACAATATTTTTTGAAATCAATCATTTTTAACGAAAAGACAAAAATATATAAAATTCAAACAATAATGTAAACATACTTGAAGGCATACAAGTTTTATTCTTTGACCCTTTAGGTAGTTCTAGATGGGTATAAGTAAGAATAACATAATTTTTCGCTTGGAACCTTTTAGTACAGAATTTTCCCAAGCTACCTGAAAGATTGCAACTGGCTTTGGTAACATCTTTTACACTTGGTTTTTAAAATACACTTTCTGGTCATTGGGGGAATACCGCCCAGGCCATTTGTCACTGCCCCACCCCTGACAATGGCTTTGTCGGTCAAGCACACTCCATATCTTACATTGTGTGATTGTTGGAATGTTCATTAAATTTCTACAAGGTTTCACGGTGGAGGCACCATACCCCCCAAAAGTAAAAGAGTTTGTGTTACTTATTTGTTTGAAACAATAAAAAACTAGAGAATTGAGTGATGTTGTGAAATTTTAATTTTTTGCCTGATTTATTGTGCTTACATAACATGATAAAATCTGCAACATCTGTTAACAATGTCTGAAATATTTGAATAATCAAAAATGGGAATGCTTTATTAAGGCTTACCATTGATGTGGTTTCTTGAACTTTGAAGCAGTTCTAACACCCGATGGCTGAAACAAATATAAATATTGTTAAATCTCAATCTACTGGGAGTATTATTGTGCTGTAATGTCTTGCAATGAAGATATGACTAAATTTCTAAATTCCTCTAAAAAGAGGTTATTTTCTTTTGAAAGATTGCCTGAAAAATAAGTGTCACTTAATTACTTTAAGTTATAAATAAATAAATAAAGTTTTACAGCAAACTAAATTAATTGTATAAGCAATACAGAGGTAAAAGTACAAAGCACAAAATAATACAAAACAACATAACAAATAAAACAAAATTAACAAACACAACCATTAAATCAAACGAAAGAATTTTAAAAAATGAGCAATAACTAAGTAGAATTTAAATAAATTATTTAACACGGTAATCTAGCCTAAATTCTTACATAATAGTCTGGGTTTAGGTATGTATAGTCCTACATATGGTTCAGTGGGTCGATATCAGAAGGGATTTTGCAAACCTTATGATAAAGTTAGTCAACTTGTGAGTAAAACTGTTTCAAAAAGGGATCAAAAGGTGAAGGTGGTGCAAATCCTAAACTTTTTTGTAACAGCCTTGCTTTTCTATCTGTAAGTGTGTAATTAGATATTACTTAAAAAAGGATTTAAGGGGAGGAAAAAAAAGGGGGAGGTACAACAAAACTCTATATTTCGTTTGTTGAACACAAACTTTTTCAAGATAAGAGAAAATTAGATAAATTGACATAGCTTTTTCTAGAAGATACATTATTAGCACAGATTAAGTTGGTTGAGGAAAATTAACCTGATACTAAGAAAATTTAACATGGAAGTTAAACGTTAACATTTAATTATGACAAAACATTGGGTGGTGGTGGAGGAGGTGGAATGCTACAGTTCTTTAAAATTGATTGTTTAGAAATAACTTGAATATTCAGGAGTGTAATTTGAAGTTGGTAAACAATTGTTTTATTCAATATTTTTGCTAGATTCTGTTCAATATTTTGAGAAAATCTGAAGGTTTAGCTGAAAGAAATTCAGGTCACAAACAATATTTTTGGAAGTAGGAGGTGGACAAATTACTGTAATTAATATAAATTACTAAAATCTGTTCTTGCTTTACTTACTCCTTAAGGTAAAGTGTAAACGACACTATCAACTTAGTAACTTCAGTTGCCAGGACAGCCATGATAGTATTGTAATGGTAACTGTTATCAGTATGTTGAGATGCTGTTACTAATAGACCTGTAATAGAGACATGACAAATATTTCAAACATACAGTAACATAAATTCTAGTTTAGTTTATAACAAACCTTTCATTAAATCATTTAGAAATATGTGAATGAGAATCACAAAACAGGGATACTTTCTTAATTATAATATTGTTAGACAAAACATAGCACCCTTTATATTATTTTAAACAAATTAAACAAAAAAAAAATAATATAAAGGGTGCTATGTTTTGTCTAACAATATTATAACATTTAGAAATAGTTTAATATGTTTTCATAGTATTAGATGTTTTTGCTGGCATGGTTTTTTGACTTGGGTTAGGCTGAGTGCTTGATGGGTACTTCAAAGCTTTATTATTTGCATTATCCTACTATTTTAATACTTGGTAAATTCAATTTTTGTTTAATTACAATACTGTAAAATCTGAATTACTGCAAATTTTATTACACTACTATAACCAATACATTCTAACTATCAACAATTTTCAACTGATTTGCCAAGCACAAAGTTTAATCATTTTGAGAGTAAGATTTAAATGTTTAACACATTGTGAGTAAGATTGTGGAGCCAATTAATGATTCATAGTTTTAAACTGGATATAATTTTTTTGTCCGGTAGACACTATAGCAACCAAAAGGTGAAAAAAGAAATAAGTCTAATAGGATCTAACAATCCTCAACTCTGAAAGAACCAGTGGTCATTCAAGGTACTTTTTGTGTAAATAAAAAACAGTAAATTAGATACTTGATAATCTAAGCAAACTGTAACCAGATCTGAACTGAAATATTAAAAGTACAAACAAGGTTGCCCTTAAAATTATTCATTCCAGTTAATTATTTTACAGTTTATCTTTTTTTTACAACACAAACCCTAATATATAACTAATATGTTAAAGTATACAGAATAATATGTTAACAACTCACCTTGATTAACAAATAAGGCCATGTATGCAACAAAAATTAATCCACTCCATTTTGTTGGAAATAATTCAGAAAAGTGTATTTTTCCACAGCACAGTATATTCTTTACCATTTCCATGATATGGCAATACAAATAATTCTTGAGTGTGGAAGAGTCCGCATGAGCCTTTGATGTTTGAAGGTCTATCAGACTACAAACTTGTCCCAGATAATCAAATAATTTTAAGTGGCTCAAACCAAATCAACCACCTGTAAAATACTAATAGTTTCACAACATATGTGTTTGATTGGAGTGTTGGTCAGAGGAAAGTTACTAAGAGGAGAGGAGTAGCCTGGACTGACAAAAAATGGCGAGTTCATTGCGAAAGGAGGAAGCAAGTCTAAGCACAAAGACTTATCAACTTTTAACTTATCAACACTGCGTTAATGTACTTCGAGTGGTCCGATCAGGCCTACATGTGAATACAGAATAATAAATAACAATTAGTTAATTAAGGTTTCCCTCCCTTACTACAACACTATTTATTCACTTTCTCTTCCTTTTATTTGACCAAGCTTAGTCCCATAGTATGACTAATCCCAAACAACTTAACTGGAGCAAAATACTGATAGTTTTATTTTATGATTGAGCCATTTGTGACGAGTGATTTGTGCGTAGATAAGACTTTAAAAATTTAAAACTGGACTATAAAAATGTATAGGCTTAGGGCTTGGATGAAACAGAGTTTTACCATAAAAGAATTTCGGCACCGTTATTTTTCTGACGAGATACGACTGTCCGACAAAAGAATTTTCTCCTTAGCCACTTGATCAATTTAGTTGGCAAGTAAAAAAACAAAACGCCACGCCGGCTATAAGGTAACAGAGACATTAACTTTGCTGCCATAGGCTGGGTAACTTTTAATTTACCAAGGATACAAGAAGAAAATATAATTGACTCTAGTGTAGGCTTTAAAGTTGCCTGTGAAACTTAGGTTAGATTGTAGAATCGCCAATATGCCGCTTATTCTGAGGGAAAAACAATAATTTCAAACTTACAACTAATGATTGTCAGACGACGAGAAGGTATGATAACGATAATACTAAACATCATCACTTCCTCCTAATGTCATTTTCGGTTTCGTTTTGTTTACATCACTTTGGTCTGGTGACTGCTCAATGTTTTCCACATATTCTTTTCGTTTTCTTTACTACTATAATAATATACAGTATAATAGCATTACGTATAAACCTAACATTATGTACTTATCTTTCAATACTCTCTAAAAACAATACTCTTTTAGTATACTTGTATTTATATGTTTATTATAAGTGACCAAGCCATTTCATGTACATCTTAACGGCTGAATAACATCCTTGAATTATTATTGCGAACTAACTAATCTTGCTTTATTTATATGTTGTGGTTCTTACTGAGGGTAATGTAAGTACGCTTTTCCCTTGCAAATTGTAGCAGTTGGTATAATTTCACTGAAGTTGTCCAAACTAGTGTGGAGCGTATGGAATGTATGACAGTATGTAATGGTGGGGGCCGTGGGGTTAATATTTTAGTTGTGTTACAGTTGAGTAGTGGGAAAATAAACGGCTAATATCACGTCGTTTCCGGGTTTCGCCTTATACGTCCTTTATTGTTGTTCAGTTAATCATTCGATGGTATGACTGTAACCTTGCGTTGGTGCATTATGATAAATGGCAATGCGTTTTAATCTTAGGAAAACTGACAATTGACTATTATATTATTATAAGCATACAGAACCTTAGTTCTACTAAATCAACGCAAGGCCAATGGGGAATCGTGGAGTTTTTGTATTGCGACGTGATAGGGAGACTCTCAAGTCTCAACGATTAACTCCATTAGCTCATTGTCTATATTTTTACTGTCTACACCAATGGCATTTTTTATTAGTTACTTAGCCTAGGGCTTGTGAACGTCACATGTGGCATTGATTAGAACCTGCCAGCTGGTCTCATAACACCCGATTGTCGATTTAGTTATCCTAAACCTACGGTAAGTCTTCTATCCACATTACAAATACAGCTAACGGTTTTATATACATTTTTTTAAAAATAAAACCTGTTTGTTTGGCTATAAACAGATACTAGCAAAAAACTGTGTCGGCAAAACGGCCTGTGAATCTAAGCTGTCCCACCACGTTGGTATTTCGCGGGAAACAGAAAACAGCTGAGATTTTAATTCATTCAACGGAATCTGTCTGGAATTCGTTCCTTTGAAGGCTTGCAGCAGCTGTGAGGCACTGAGAGAGTATCAACCTAACCGTTGGACTTGGGATTGAATGAAATCTGAACATCTGCTCGCCACCCCAAGTAAAGGGGGAGGGAGGGGCATAGGCCCTAGATTGTGGAAAGAATAGGGTCAAGGCAGCTGGCTGAAACTCTGAAGTTTGAGACTGTAGTTTTATCTGTTCGTGTATGGGATGGAACAGGATAAGAAATGACAATGATTTGCAACCTAATCAAATCATAACTTGTAAAGTGAGATTTCACTGTAGTTAGAGTTACTGTTCAATATAATAGTATATGTGTGTCGGGATATATGGAATAGGAAGTTTTTTCAGATGTCAACAGGTGAGAGGTATAGTTTGATGTGTTTTGTCTTAAATAATAGACCTAGCTATAAGCTTAACAAGTGTTAACCTGTAATAGTACTTTTCATTACTAGTACCGAAAGTGGAACTTTTCATTTGAGAACCAAAGCTGAGCAAGGGAGTAGTTTGTTAATACGTTGCTAAGGAAATGTAGTAAAGACACTAAAACGCTGACAGGTCAAAGCGCCTAATTGTATTACGGTAAAGGAGAAAATATTATTTTTCCTTTGCAGTATACAAGCTTTTCATTTCATAGGGTGAGCCCACCCTTAGGTCCCTCCTATAATATAGGCAAAAAAGTCAAGAGCCATAATAATTTTTGAAGAAATAATCAAACTTTATAAAAATAGCAATTAGTTAATAAGGGGCGAGTTCCTTATGTGACGTCCGTTATTCTGGAACTGTTATTTGGAGCTGCTACTTGGAAAATGAAATGACAAGAGATGACAACTTTTTTATTCCGTTAAGCGTACAAACATTTGGAAACGTCATTTTGAGAAAGACATTTTTTACATTGGTCGTTGGGCTATTAATTAATGACCCAATCTGGGGAACAGTCGGCCCTAGTTTGTAACAAGACTACACCTCATCATCCATCAAAAACACTCATCACACTCACCCATCATCCCATATTCACCTTAAAATACCCTCTAAGAGTGGTCGGTGTCTCAAATCAAAGTATCAAAGTACATACAAAAACTGGCATTTGTTCTTAGAGTAGTAGACCGCAATAGAGCGGGGCCAAATGTTTACTTGAAATAAACCTCCAAAGATTATCTGAATGATTTTTTGATACATTTCCTTTTTCAGTAGAAACTTGATGGTTGGACACTTGAGTCGACACCTTTGTTGGTGACTTAATAATATTACAAAAAACTATTAATAAACAAAGATTAAAAAGTGATTTGTTTTGAGTTACGATGTAATGTACGCAAGCTATGCTATACAGTATTGTAAAAAACAGTATTTCATAGTATTTCAATTATACCTACTGTGAATTTTATATATGTACTGGATATAATAAAATATCTTGTATTCAGCCTAAAAATCCCACAAATAGTTGAAGTTTAATAGATTTCAACCTCGTAAGATCTTCAGGCCAAATACAAGGTATTTTATATAAATAAAATTAGATTTTACGAATGGATGTACGACAGTATATAAGTTGTATACTGGTTAGTTGGACACTTCCTCGGTCCACAAATAGTCGAACAACACCAAGTTTTTTCTGTACCAAAAATTATGCATTAAATTTTGTCCTTTTTTAAGTTGACTACTATAAGACTACTAGAATTTCTTTAATATCGTGTTGAATTATCTTTTATTATTTATGTATGAATTATAGTTAAATCTCTGTACGCTTCGTTCACTTGCAGTGTAATATGCAGTATAGTATGTCAGTCCTATATGTGCAAACACATCAAAGGAAAACCATCTTCGCTTTGTCAAGTTATATAAGAAAAGTATTTTAATAACATTTACAGTATATAGTTATAGTTAGAGACCAATAACATTTTGGTAGGTTTTGACTTAATGCATAATTACAAAGTAAAAAAAAATTCTTGTTTGTCTAAAGAGCTCTATTTAAAATTAAACAGCTACAGGTGCATATAAATGACTAAAGATACTTAGACATTTAGTATATTGTGATAAGCTTAAAATAAAATATGCTGTGTACCTGCTAAATAGGTTTACTAGGAATTACATAGATAAACCATAGACCTAAAAGTGTATTTGCACAGAGATAATTTGATTTGTTTCAACCCATAGAGATATTATTTAGAGAACAGTAGATGTATGAAGTGTATTGCATGCGATTCATTGCTTAGCAGTGAGTCCAAGTCTGATTTTTAACAGAAATCTTCACAAAATCTAATGACGTCACAATTGACAATATGTTGTATCTAGTATCAGCTGCATAACCGTAGTCAGAGGGTGACTGGGGGTGGCAAATGCACCGGGGTCCGGGTTCTTCGGTGAAGCGTCGGCCCATCACTCACCTTATATTTTTAAGGAACAGAATTTGATAAAAGTGATACACAGTAGGCTCCTTTTTTAATTTGTGGTATTTAATCTTCAAAGGTATTTAAAATCATGCGTAGGGAGATACCCCACAAAAATCTCAAACATAATTTTTTCTCAAAGGGCCTCAAAATGTATTATTTTATTATTTGCAACCTCAATATAAAAATTTATTTATTATCCCCCTGGAAGATGGGGCAAAAATGTCAGAAAATCAAACCAAATACATTTTTACATGATCACCGATCGGTTTAAGAATATTTTCTCAGCTATTTCTTTAAGTTTTATTTTATTCTTTATTGCAATATACTAGAAACATTGATTGTTGTATTATATTTGAACTTGTTTTCAGGTTTATCAAAAGCTATATCATTGTAGCAATGGGAGATTTTAATAGTTTTGAAGGACAACTTAGTGATACATCTCTTATCCCTGATACTAGCTTTATAATGGAAGAATCAGTTGTTGTTAAAAATAAGATTTCTACTCCCAAATCAGAAAAGAAACAAACAGAAGTAAAAAGGTGGGCATCTGTTGTTAAATGCCAGAAACCAAATGTATACTCACCAGATTCAAGTACAAAATCTTGCAAGAAGCTAACATACAAATTAGCAGACACAGTTACTGGCAATGATTCATTAGATGAATTTTTGGAAGATTATGAAAACCATAAAGGATTTCTTGCTATCAGCCTATGTAAAACGTATATTGCCTGTAAAATTTGTTCCGAAGAGCTGAATTCGATACCAAATCTTACTAACCATCTGAAAACCAGAAAACACGAGGACAATATTATTCAGTTTTTGAAATCACATATTCCTCCTCATCTCCATCACACTATGGAATTCATTTCTTTCAGTGGATCTAATCTATGCTGCAACCTTTGCAAAATAGAAGTGGAAATGTCATCAGAAAATCCCCAGGAAACTATCCTCAATATCATTGCTCACAATACGGATATAGTTCACTCAAGTGGAAAGTTTAATCATCCGTACAGATTCACTCATGCACACAACATTGTTCAAACACTTGCAGAAGCTCACTGTGACATCAAAAACAATATCAACTTCATTGATAAGAAAATGATGCCTCAGTTCAAATGTACATTATGTGACAAAAATATATTTTTCAGTGAAGATCTTGAAAAGTTGGCTCAAAGTTTCACCTCTCACTTGCTTAGCCACGGTCATCTAAAAAACAGAAAAGCATTCCAAGTCTTACTAGAGTTTTCAGAATCTCGCCTCAACGAAAAAGAACTTTTCATTCTCAAACAGGGAAATATATTTTGCACTTGTTGTGGGGTGGAAGTAGAAGCTAATTTAGAGATGTTGAAATCCCATGAAATTGGATCTGAGCACTCGAAAAACAAAGTCAGGAAACCAGACTGTCCAGATTATGCACAAATGGTGAAAAAAAGCAAATTTGAAAATCGTCTAAATGAAGAAAAAGCAGCCAGTCACAGTAGCAATATAGGGACTCAAACCCTGAAAAAGAAAAAGGAAATTGTCTCAATTGAAGAAAAGAATCATGTCAATTCAAAATTGCAAGCTTTGTTTGACAGTCTTCAAAATGTACCTCCCTACTTGAAAAATATGAACCATTTCAAGACCAGTGAAAAGAATAGTATAACATGTTTAATCTGTGAACGTGTTGTACCTCCTAGCACATACAATATCGAAACACATCTGTTAGGAAATAATCACAGAAAAAATGTAGAAGCTAAAAATGGAAATGAAGCTATTCAAGAAAGCCAAGGACTGGTTGTAAAAGATAGTTTAAGGTCTGTCAACGGATTGTTACTGGTTGAAAACATTTGTCATTTAAGTTCTAAACATTTAAGGGACTCAACTCCTAACTTTGATAAACTGCATTTAGATGAAGTGGTTTACAAAGTCCCCCAGGATGAGCAAGAGAGGGAAATGGTACAGAAAAATTGCCAAAAACATGGTTGCTCTAAATGCAACATCAAGCTGGAGAATATTCCTAAGTTATTGAGAGTGGCAAAGTGTAGAAAACCAAAAACTCTGCCTTTGAAGTTAGTTTGTAAAAAGTTTGATAAACTGGTGAGAAAAAGCCCTTTACTTAGAGTGAACAAAGACTCCTTTGACAACAACTTGGATGGTATAAACACTTACTGTAAACAATGCAAAGTACTCATTCCTTTGACTTTAAATGAGGATGAATTGGAAAAAGCTCTTCTTTTACATTTGCAAAAGAAAATTCATTTAGACAAGCTGTCTGAATTCAACGAGAAAAATTCTGATGTCTCAAAAAAGTACTTTTCTCCTAACAAAATTTCTAGAAGAAGTTCTTTGAAGTCGACAAGTAACAGTCCAAAATTACAACACAACCAAAGCCACAACAAAAGATCTTCTACAACACAAAATTTACCTAGCTCAGCTTTAAAGGTTAGTTTGTTCTGTCTTATTTGTTTATACTCTTAATAGATTTACCATTGTTTATGTTCAAAACAGTTAAGTCCTCGGCGGGCGACGTGTGAGCAGCAGAAGTGGCTATAATAAGAGGAGCAATTTGCGTGCCGCTCTGTAAATTTCCCTTGTTTTTTCACAAATTTACCGCTACACTTCAAGATATCAGTGAGTGATACTAATTGAATTTGATGTTACTCTCTAAAAATTTTATATTGAAGAAAACATTCGGTTATGGTTACTAAAAGCGGAGAAGGCGATGGGGTGTTCATAATCAAAATGCTAAGACTTCGTTTCCATTTCATAGCTTCCTTGTAACTACGTATTGTGTTTTTAAAGTGTTCATGCTGGACTGCTGGTTGTTCCAAAAACTTTTCCAACACTGCACAATACCAATTAACACTTCCCTTTGAATATCATTAATTTTAAGTAAGTTTTCTTCATTTTTACCAATATCTGAGTGGCGCTGATCATGCCACTTGTCGCTCGCAACTTGTTTTGAGGCCTTACACAATTACTTGGGGTTAGAAGTTGATAGAAAAATGTGTATGCCCTAAGCAATTATACTTCAGCAGCAAAGGTAAACCTGTTGTAGAACTGATATTTGATTTGAGTACTTAATTAATATTTTATTTATGAAAACAGCAAGACTTTTAAAAAATAACAAATTAGTTAATTTTGTGTGTTTTTCAAGGATTAAAGTAACTGGATGACAATTTTCTAGATTTAGTTTCTTACTTTAACCCCATTGTAAGGATATGCAATTCACCTTTTTAAATTTACTTCTATTGAAATTGTCTCAATCTTTGTCATATGAATCAAGCTTCCCAGGTTTATCAGATAGGGATAGCAATTTGTAATTACAAGTTATTAGACAGGTTATCAGAAGTTTCTCAGACAACCATTTAAATATTTGAGAAAGCTCTTTTTATACCCAAATTTGAACTTATACGACAAGAGAGCCTTAAAACTAAAAGCTTAAAGATTGTTATAAATGTTTGGTTTTTATTTTACAGATTGATGACTGTGCAAATCTTTGGAGAGTTGAGGATGTTAAACTAGACACTTCATCTTCAGTCGAGGAATCTAAGGTACTAAACTTATTTTATACTGTTTTTATTTAAACTTATGGGCTCAGCAGAATGCAGTGGAAAATTGGTAAATCACACATTTAAGCAGCTTTCTCTTTTATGTAAAATGTTGATTAATCTAAGTTTGTTTTCTACATGTTTGTGTCCTTAAACAAAATTTGATTGTGAATGAATTCACATTTATATTCACAACATATACATATATATATATATATTCTGTCAAGAAAGTATATGTAAAATCATTAACTCTTTAAATAAAATGTTATTTTTAATTTTAATATAATTATACATTTTAAATACCATATCCTTTAAGATATTTTTATTTGAGTAACATGGTGACTTCAATCTCATTTCAGACCATCTCGTAACAGGCCCTGTCTTTAATTGAGTAAATTTTAAATGTTGTTAGTAGTAGCCAATTGGCAGACGGAATAAAATATTATTCATTCAAAAAATATTTGCATGAGTTGCAGGAGGGTCGCCACAAAGGGGGAGGGGCTGCCGGGGCTTACACCCTTGGCTAAGCGGATGTACTGCTGTAGGGTTGGGCTAAGCGGCGTAGCGAAACAAGTGTAGTTAGGGCTTAACTAATAAATAAAATATTATTGATTTTGTGTATTAAAATAAAAAATGTTCACAAAATAATAAAAGTTTGTTCCGGCCCTCTACCAGGTGTGGCTAAAAGAAACCGGATTTGCATAAAAAATCATTTTATTTTTAATTATTGCAAACTTTTACTTTACAACCTTCAATATACACTCCTTCTTGATCCCTACATCGGGTCATGCGAATTTTCCACTGTTCAAAACAGTGTCTAAACTCGTTTTCGGAAAACGTGTTCATTACCTCTGTCGCTTTTTGTTTAACAGCTTCCACATTATCAAATCTCGTTCCTTTCAGTTCAGATTTCACTTTGGGAAACATGAAAAAGTCACACGGTGCTAAGTCCGGTGAATACGGTGGATGCTCCAATACGGGAATCTCATGTTTAGCCAAAAATCTCTTGACCGATAGTGCATTGTGAGCAGGAGCGTTGTCTTGATGGAGAATCCACGACTTGTTTCTCCAAAGTTCAGGTCTCTTTCTTCTTACTCGTTCACGAAGGGTTGTTAAAACTTCGAGGTAGTAATGCTGGTTTACAGTTTGACCTTCGGGCACCCAATTTACATAAACAACCCCATGGATATCAAAAAACACAATCATCATTGCTTTGAACTTGGATTTGCTCATCCGAGCTTTTGTTTGCCTTGGTGATGCGGGACTCTTCCAATGCATTGATTGCCGCTTCGTTTCCGGGTCGTACGTGGAAAAGCATGACTCATCGCATGTTATCACTCTTTCTAAGAATGTGGGGTCGGTTTCAATGGTTTGCAAAATGTCAGAACAAATGTTCATGCGAGAATCCTTTTGTTCATCAGTGAGAACCTTCGGCACCATTTTTGAACACACTTTTGTCATGTTGAAATTGTCATGCAAAATTTTTCTCGCCGATTCTTTGTCAATGCCGACGATCTCAGCAACCGCACAAATACTTAATCGACGATCTTTCCGAATCACATTACCGATTTTGTTGATGTTTTCTGTTGTAGTCGATGTTAAAGGTCGTCCTGTTCGTGGGTCCTCTTCAATCTCATCTCGCCCTTCTTTAAATCGCTTATGCCACTCAAAAACCTGTGTACGTGATAATTATCCATCCCCATACACCTGTTTTAGCAAAGAATGATTTCTGTTACAGATTTTCCTAGTTTCACAAGGAATTTCACATTAATACGTTGCTCTTTCAAAACACTAAGCATTATTTCGACAAGACGCACATACAACACCCTACTAGAACGGACGCCAAAGGTCGATTGAACGCGCTCCATCTGTCTGAGTTGCATGAATCGGTAGCGAAGATGTCACGTGACTGCGCTATGCGACATTTCCCCTTTGGCTTTACACTTCGCGTTTGTGCCTGCGCCAGTCCGGTTTCTTTTTAGCCACACCTCGTATACATCATACAGCACTCATGGACATGTTGGGGGAAACAATATAATATTTTTCAGTGCCAAGTTTATCATAATCTGGATCAACGAGACTTTTAAGGAAACTGGACTTAAAAAGTCCAAAGTGTTTAGTGCAAAGTCTGTGTGGTTTGTACCATTCACAGTGTTTGGGCAAAATTGGCAGAGTAAGGTGCTCTGTACTAACCTCAAGCGAACAATGCATTGGCAATGGTTATATACTTCAAATGTGACTTATCAACTAGTGTGATTTAAAAAAAACTGCGAACTAAAGGAGTTTAAATTAAGGGGTAGGACTCTTTGTTTATTAAGGGGCCCTTGCTTGTTATCTGGCCCTGGGCCCTGACTCAGAGACATGGCGGCCCTGAGTTGCACATTTGAAAATGTGCACTAATCTATCTTTTCTTTTACTCAATTATATTTTATCCAACTATTTGGTAATGGTTGTAACTATCACGGAAATGTTTCAGAGTAATCAAAATTCGGAAGAGAATGAACCTATCTTTGTCTTTGGAAAAGAAAACATACCAGTGGAAGAATCCAAATCCCCAGTCAAATTGAGTAAACCAAGTTTACCAGTTAAAAAATCTGCATGTACTTTCAAAATCGAAACTGAAACTGATGAAGAAACATTGAAACGCCGGGAGAAACAGATTGAGTATGGAAAGATTACAGATGGTTATCAGCAATACGTCCAGCGAGTGCCACTACTGAAACGTCAGCCGAAAGACCCCTTCACTCCACCAAAGTACATGAAATGCAGTCGTCGCACTTGGGATGGTTTGGTCAAGGTGTGGCGACGACATCTGCACACTTACGACTCAGACTCCACCAGTACGCTTGATGCTGATATTCAGCCACTTGCCTAAGCTGACTCGTTAATAAACTGGCTCAACTCTTGCTTCTTGATTGGGCTGACCCGCATCAGCACATGTTGATGAACATTTGATAACTTTAAAGTAATCTTAACTATAATTTAGTTGTATCAGTTTTTGTCAATATGGTATTGTTGGTTTATGCATTATTGAAAGCTAATTGGCTACACACCTTCTTTTTAAATAAAAATAAAACTAAATAAAAACAAATCAATAAAACAGTTTTATTTTTATTGAAAATAGCGGACCCGACAGACTTCGTCTCATCAAAAAGATTTGTAACGTGGCAGTTTTTTGTTCCTATGTATTAATCCCTCTGCACAATACACGATATACGAATCTGTTTCATGTATTCGTTAACAAAAGCAAACTCAGTAGATTAGGTTACAGAAAATCCAAGAAAAACAACACAATGTACAACGGCAAATCAACGTTGACAGTTTGTTGTTGTTTTTTTTTTCTTTAGCCTTACATATGTTTTATGTCTGTAAAATAGGGATATCAGCTGGCAATAAAGCTCAAATTGTTTACGTTTTAGTTAGAAAACGTTTGTATGGGAAAAAGAAAAGGGCTGTTTTAACGGTTTTTCCGGCAATTATTCGAATTTTTCTAGCCGTAAAAACCATTGCGAACTCCAACGATCATTTAAAAAAAATATTTGGCCAAATTGGACCAGGCGTTATTGAGTTATGCGCTTACCAACACATTTTATGATTCATTTTTATATTATATAAGAAGGTGTGAAGCCAACTAGCTTTCAATGATATAATTTAGTTATTTCAATTTTAATAGCACTTCAAATTATCATAACACATGATTTTGAATCTACTTGTACTTTCTGTGCGATGTTTTGATAGGATGTAAACTACAATAAGGTACTTAAGACACCGGCTATTTGAGCCTAAGTTATCTGTACTGGGACATCGAGCACACTACTCAGTAGACATTTAAAATTGCAATGTAAATAAATAAAGTTTATTTTAATATTCTTTATTTGACTCAGTCATGTCAAAAGCAAGCTCCTTGCCTATCGTGGCATCAATTCTTATAACTGCAATACATGATATTGGAAATATTATACCGTAAATAAAATAGATATCACTGGACAATAGTTGAGTAAAACCGATTAACTTATTTGTAGTTTGTTATTTTGTTTGTTTTTTTAGGTGTTGAGTTGCTTTTTGTTGTTATTAATACATCACATTGTTGAATTAGCTAAATTGTTTCCTAATTATGTTCTTATGTTAAGTTTGTATATGCGCAAGACAAATATAATTTCAAGACTTTTTAAAATTTTGTTGTGGAGTTTACAGTTAGTATTCATTGTTCATAAAACATAGAAATTAGTTGTCTTTAAAATGAATTGTTTTCTATAAAGGTCTGTAGGCTTCAGATAAGGATTGTTAAGAAGTTGACATGAAGACTAAGGTTGTTAAATGTTCATACATTGGTACCAATTTCCATTGTAACCACAACTCACTATTAGCAATTAGCTATTTTTTCTATTATCTCATTAAAAAAATTAATAAATGCAAGAAATTTACTAGTTTTTTTTAATTTCCTCTGCGTTTCTTTCTTATTTGTTTAATACGGTAATCTTAAATTGAAATATCAAGATATATTAGACTTCCTTCTGTAGTAAATGTCAGAAATTTTGTGCAAATTTGGATAAACAGTTAAGATGAGAATCAAGTTTATATTTTCATTACCAGAGACCAAGGGTAGTTAAGTGTTTAATCTACTTCAATGTATCAAACAATATCTGTAAAATATTATAAACTTCAGAAAATAAATACCTATATACTTTTATTCTTATTCGTCAAGTAGATTAACATATTCTATTCTTCAAATGTTCAACTTGTTTTACAGATTGCAACAATGGTAAAAGCAAAAAATCCGTCTTTGTTATCAATGGCTCTTGAAAATGTCATTCTCTTATTCATATCTGAGATTTGACGTTGTATCCGCTCAGAGTTCAGACTGTTAGGTAATGACAAAAATCTGCCTTGATGTTAAAAATCAAAATTAGTTTTGTATAACAGGTAATTTAAAAAACTACTAAAAATAAAATGCGCAGTTTCCTTATGTTGATGTGCCTTGCAACCTGTAGGATTACAAGTAAGTTTCCTATTGACATTTTTAATCAAGGGATGATAAAGAATCTATAACATGTGGGTTGTAAGATTTGAAAGTTGGCAAAATCATTGCTTAAGTAAAATAACATTTTGAGAAATATAAATCAGTTGAAATTAAAGTTTAACTCAAACACACTTGCAATTTTTCGGTCTTGTGTAGTTGATCTGATTAAATTTACTAATTGGTGGAAGTTTAATCTTGAATCAACATATATCTGAAGTAGATAGATAGCGCAGTGGCCATTTAAACATCCACTGCTTCAGGCGTACTGGTATTGAAGCTACTACACATAATCAAATGCAATTTTCATGCATTAACAGGAAGATTTACGCAGCGAATTAGTTAAATTAATGATTGGTTAAATGGTATGATCAAAAGGAGAGTTCAGTAAGTAACCAGTGGGAAGAGCACAGCGCAAAATTGTTGGAATTGGTAGATGTTTTTATGACACAAAACCTATTTGATGTGTCATAGTTTCTGTGTGACAACTTATATTAGGACAGAAATAGTGTTTTAACTGATAATTTCATGATTTAGAGGTAATTCCTCACCAAAACTATCTGAAACTAGCATGTAATTGAAAACTACTACAAAATTATTTAAAATAGTCTGAAAATGTATTAGTTTTTGCATCCAAGATTTTATTTTTACATGAATTACCCCAATAGTTACTCATTATGAAAATCCACAAGGGTCAACCGCTATTTTCTTTTAATAGTATTGGATAATGGATATAGTTGAGGTAATTTAGTTTTTAACTTGGGAAAAAATGTGTTGCTTCTACCTAACTTTACTTATATTGATGGCACAGGGTGAACTGCATCTGGTGTGCTAATATGTCTCGTATTTTCAATGCAATGTTAAATATACTAATCACCTAAATCATTTAATTGTTAGAATGTAACTTTCACCTTAAATGTACTAGTATTTAGTGAATTTGAAACTGTTTGGCAAATTATTTCCTATGTCAGAATTCAACTCATAGGAAGTCAACACAATTTCACTGTACTCTTTATTTTGATATATTTAATAGTTTTGCAGTTAGTTGCTGTGGTCCCTAAATGTGAGCTGAATTTCAAACTCTACACTTGTGAAAATTAATTTGTAGCTGAAAAGATAAAGTCAGATTTTCTACCAACATTGATTTTTGGAGTATTTAGAAGTTAAGTACCTAGTAAGTTAAAATAGTCTGTATTTAATTGTTTCAAGGTAATAGCATGGAAACACTTTTCTTTTTGGAATGTTTAGGTAAAATTCCTAAAATTTAGAAAACTAATATTATATGAATAAATTATATTTGTCTTATTTATTTGTGAAAGTAAGTTTACTGAAGTATAAGAAATTAAGCTACCGACCAAGCGAAATGATTGAGGCTTTTACTTGTACTGTACTAACAATCTAAAATGGTTATAATTTGTTATAGGTTCTACATTTTGGCTCTCACCTCGTTTCCAAAATGTTGATTTTGATATCTCTTTGAATCGCACTAACGACAGTGTTGCAGTCCAAGCTTTTGTCAGGGGAACACAGATAGGAAAACTTAATCCTGAGAAAAGTATACGTTTTATTTTATACACAAGGTACATATTTGAAATGTCTATGTATAGTAAAAGGTGAAGTCTTTACAAATTCAAACCTCAATCAGTCAATAAGTTTTATATTCCAACATAAATTATGTATCCAGTCATGACTGATTTCCCCAGGGGGGAAAGCCCATGATCTTCAGATTTTATTAGACTTTTTGATTCCAAAAATAATGTAATTCGACTGTAATATGTTTATTTGTACAGTTTTTAATGGTTGATTGCAAATATATGGGTCTCTAGGAGGAAATGTTGTTTTTAATTCCAGCTTTAAAAATTAGTATAACTTTTGCATCTACAACTTTTAAATTTATCTAAAAAACTAAAATTTGTAAAGCAAAAATGTGAGTTATTTGCTTTACACAGGGTTGATTTCTTTTCAACAAAGATGTAGATATTTCATTCCGGAAATGTAGTTGTTTTAATTTGCCTAATTTTCATTAAAATGTTATTTTGAACCCAATGTTTCTAGGGAGAATCAGTATGGCATAAACCTTCAAATTTATGATAGGAATATTATTTCCAAGGCAGATTTTGATTTTAATCTAGAAACTAAAGTCTTGATCCATGGTTTTGCAAACTCGGCGGATTCCAAGTTCAACAGCTATTTGAAAAATGGTAAGAGTAACCATCTCTATGCACAACTGAAATTTCTTAGCAAAGCAGAGCTTGTAGCAAGAACTCTGTTTTCAAAAGTGAACTGTAAAATAAATGATCTAAACCTAATTTTTTAAAATTTTTTAATGACTTAAATGTAATATAAAACAATACATTCTCTAGTCAGTTAAAATATTTTTCAATCATACATACTGCACTTGAAACTGTAACTTCTGCACAATAGAGTCTCACTTATCCATCCTAAACGGGAGGGTTCAGAAGGGTGGATAACCACGTATGTCGAATAACTCGGAAACCTTTAAAAAACATTGAAATTTTAAAAAGGTTGTGATAGTGTCACCTTGGGTTTAATAGAAAAAATTCTACTATTAAATAAAGTTTAAATTTGTGGAAGAAAGAGATTTTACACAACCCACAAAGTTCAACATGGAAGCAAATACGTGATTTTCTTTAAACTTTTTACAATGTTTTTGCCTTGGATGGATTTTGCAGAATTTTGGCTATGCGAAGGATGGAAAAATGAGACAGATTTTGATCTTTACAAAGAAGTTTCATCAGTGGCAAACAATTTGGTGAAGATATTAAATGCGATATATCAGTTATTCACAAAAAATGTCACTATGAAATAATGCAGTTTTAGAAATTAAATCCAAAGTTTTTAAGATGTTATGTTTATTTATATAAATAAATAAATAATCTATTTAAATATGCTACAAACCCATTCTTAAACTGTTCAGTGATTTTTTGCTGCAGTCTAGTTAATGTCACTTAATCCAAAAATTTTTCAATAATCTATTTCAATTTTGACAAATAACTTATAAAATGTATATTACATTGGTTTTTTCACTTTTGTGCAGATTGTAATTGACACTAAGACAACAGTTTTGGAAATAAATTTCCTTTGTAATTTTGTAGTATACTTGAAACAAGGGAAACACAATGTGATAATGGTGGACTGGGGAGCTCTGTGCTCACCTCCGTTCTACAACTCAGCTGTTGACAACATGCGGCTGGTCGGTGTACACACTGCTCAGCTGTTAGAGTGGTTTGTAGCAGAGGGTCTGAGTCTCGCCAGAGTACACATCCTGGGTCACAGCATTGGCGCACACATTGCCGGGATCACAGCTCAACATCTGCGCCGTCTAGGCACAGTGCACAGAATAACTGGTAACAGAACTGTCAAACTTTCAGCTGAAGAGTTTAGGGAGCAAGTAGGTTCATGCATCATCACGGTATTTAAAGGGGCAGAGACGAGAGGTTACAACTCCTAAATGTATTGAAAAGAAACAATACCCTTAGAAATGTTCCCGTGCAAATAGGAATAAAACTGTTTAACTGCTTCCCATAAGAGACAAAATAAATTTGAAACCTCCCAAATTCATTAAATCTTGATTGAAATATCTGCTCAACATCTGCGCCGTCTAGGCACAGTGCACAGAATAACTGGTAACAGAACTGTCAAACTTTCAGCTGAAGAGTTTAGGGCAAGTAAGCATCATCACGGTATTTAGACGAGAGGTTACAACTCCTAAATGTATTGAAAAGAAACAATACCCTTAGAAATGTTCCCGTGCAAATAGGAATAAAACTGTTTAACTGGTTCCATAGAGACAAAATAAATTTGAAACCTCCCAAATTCATTAAATCTTGAATGAAATATCTGCTTGTAAGCAAAACTTATTATTCTATGGATGAGTTTACAGATGATGTTTCTCCCTCTTTTAGGCAGGTCTGATACTAAGTACGATTTAAGAATGTTTGTATATACATGACATCATTTATAGGAATAAATGGAATGGGTACGAATGTGTGTTTTAGTCCTTTGATATTTGCCCATTTTGTTGCTATTCATCTATACTATTAGTATTTTGGTTAGGGTTGTCCGGAGTGTTGAGATCTCGGAATCTGGCTGGGGTAATTCAGATTTTTTGAATAGAAATGGTCCTTAGTGTGTGGAGGGTGGGGGAAACGAATAGAATTACATAGATTTTTTATTTTTATGGGGTTTTTTAGGTCTCCAATTCCCTATGTTATATTTCTTTTTTTTAGTAAATATTTATTAGTAAATATCAACGGATTTTTTTGAAACTCGACACATAGTTGTATACCATTAACCCAAAGACCCCTACTGATTTTGGGGTTCGGGGGGCACAGTATATGGATTGGGGGTTAAGAAATAAAAAAATCATAAAAATCGATGTGGGGTATCAAAAAAAAGGGAATATTATGCTGATTTCAAAAATATATTGGTTGTCTACCAAATTCTTTCCAAAGCAAATAAGCCATGAGATAGGCCGGCGGGATGGCCGAAGTTTTACTTGAGGTCTGGGGCGAAGTACTATTTGTAGTTATTATCAATGCAATTAAGTATTATACTGTGTCAGTGTGAGCAATTGTCTAACAACACTTAAGCATCCAATAAAATGATTTGTATTTTGATTATAATTTGTAAACTTACTAAAAAGTATTTGTATTTTTAGGCCTAGACCCAGCTAAACCGATGTTTGAGCTGTCAACTGAAGAAGATCGATTAACTAAGGATGATGCATACTTCGTAGATTGCATTCACACTTGTGGGGGCTTTTTGGGAGTGTCCGAACCCGTTTGCTCTGCCGACTTTTATCCAAATGGAGGAACAAGTCCTCAACCTGGCTGCAAGTTTGATATCTTCGGTAAGCTTCTTACCAAAATTATATTGTAATAGTTTACATCTACCATTTAGAAATAAATACCGCCTGCTGTATGAAAGAGGGTAAAAGAAAGTGAAGTGATCCTTAAAAATGTGGATTTAATAGTATGTCAGTTCCCCTATAAGTATCAGCTGTACCAAAAAATCAGCTGTTATGTGTTATGAGGATCTTGTAATAATTAGCAAAAGCTAAAAAGATTAGCTTATTTTTTTGCTTTGTTGGAAACAATTTTGTACTTTCATTTAGCAGCAAAGATAAATAGACTAAACATAAGTAGACTAAACATTTTCTTTCAAAAATGGTGCCCATGGTCTAACAGTCTAGCTACAGAAGCAATAATTAATGGTGATCAGGTACTTTACGTCAATTTTTCTAAGGAAGATGTAAAGGCCTGATTAAAAGTTAAATACTACAAACAATGAAGAAATTACTCAAATTTGGCAGCTGAATATAATCAGATCCGGCCAAGAAGAGATTCAAAAAAATAATGGTATGAAAGAAAAGTTAGGAGAAATGACATAGTTAACGTTTTGTTTCAGGCGTATGTAGCCATCAAAGAGCTTATAGGTTCTATGCTGAATCTGTAGAAGAACCTGACTCTTTCAGGTCTCTTAGATGTGCAGCAGTGGAAAACTACAGTCCCGTTAACTGCACTAATACAAGTGTGAATGTCATGGGAGAGCACACCAATACCAGGTATGTTTGTTTTCTTTGTTAATTTTAGACATTTTCTTACCAAGTTTGAAAATATAGCTAAAATTTTTACTTGTGCCTAGAGACTTTATAAGCAGATGATAACTTGTAATATTTATTATGTATCTAAATTATTTTATGTATTTTATATTTATGACCACTATATTGACTTAATCACTAGCATTGATTAACTTAATAGCTATCCAATGATCACTATCATTATACTTCTTGTTAGATGACTATCAATATGACTATCAATATGAATTGCTCTAATGATGTGTAATTGTATATGTTGACTTTGTCTATCGCTGTATTATGCCTAATGACAATAAAATATCTGATTTCTGATTTCTATCTGATTTCTAGACCTGTGGTTAGACTTTCAGTAGACTCCGTAAGTTCGGCCACCTGGGACTGGAACCCTAAGCCAAACTTAAAAGTGGCCGAACTTACCGATGCCTATCTGAGAAATGCCCAGCTTTAATACAGACAAATGAACTGAGACCAATGAAGCCGAAGGAATTATTGAATTATTTTATGTAGAACATGTATTAATATAAATCTTCTTTGTGAAAGGTATTTCTGAAACCATCAATTGTCAAAACTTGAAAACAAGCCAGGGCGGAGGGTTGTTTACTGGTGTATATCGTTGGTGGTGGCAGCGAACCAGTATGTTCACAGAACTAGACTATGTTCACTCGCTGCAGAGAATACTGTGCAATTTAGTGGATGGAGATGAGCTGTCTGCCCTTGAGCATGCAGCTGACTAAGACCCACACTGCAAGAACTGTTTGTCATAGAACTAATAGATCTATGAATCAAAGGCTAGTTTCCGTTATGTTTAGTTAAGCACATTAACTTTTCTATTTTCAGTGTTTTTTTATGCTATTCTAATGGATTTAATGATTAACATCTTCAGGCATGCAACTTGAAAATAAGATTTGTCAACCATGCTGGATTCTAGATTCAAATAAAATTACATGTGCCGTTTCAAGTAGCAATTTCAAATGAATGGATGAATGTGGTGAAGCACAGGTAACAGCTAGTGAAGTATGATATTACTTTTAGCATTGGATTGTAACATATTGCTATTTATTTTACAGAGAACAAGGAATCTTTTACCTGTCAACAGCTGCTACTCCTCCTTTTTCTCTTAAAAAGTCATTTGATGTTAGCCCTTTCACAAGGTTTACATGGTATTTTTGTTGAAATAATTATAAGTTAAATTATTTCACAAAACTGGATTGTCCAATACAACTCTGAACCGTAACAAAATTGTTTTATATATTCACCTTAAAAACTTATTACAGTATTAACATTTTTATAAACAGTTGAATTGGCTAAGTCTGATAAATACTGACCCCATTATCAGAAACAAAATAATCTGTTATTAAAAAAGGCTGTTATGTTGGTTTTGTATAAAACTGTACAGTACTAGTATGTGTGAATTACGTACTAAACTAACTTTCAATATTATTGTGAGAAGTGGAAAAACTATTTTGGTAGCTTAGTAATCAGTGCTAGTTGAAACTGTTGTCACAAAAAAAATTTGTTTCGTTTAGATTTTCAAATAAAAAATATTGAAAACCCAAATATTTTCCAAAGTATGGTTTTTGAGTTGATATTTACAATTGTTAAAGAAATGATTTATTTTGGTCATGCAAGTTAAGAGTTTAATTATAACAGTAGCAGGTGAACGGGGGTAAAAACTAACTCCAAAAGCAATGCACTTTCTTAAGGCTAAAGTTGGATTGCAAACTGGAAGGAAACAGTTGAAAAGAAACAGTTGTAAGTGATGACTTATTAGTCTTGTGTAAGGTAGTAAAGCCAAAAAATTCAAATAACAACACACATTTTAAACATTTTCAGGTGCTTGGGTTAGAATTGACCCTGCAGGATTCGGAAAGGTCAATAAAACATATTACCTATTTTTCGTTAGAGCGTAATTAATATGATGAAATTACTTGAAGTGTACAATTTGTATTTCTAAATTGATTCTGCTTCTACATGGTCCGGCAGTCAAACCTGACGGTTTTTAAAATGGGATAAATCAAAAAGTTGTTGAGATATTTTAAAAGTTATTTTTTTATTGTAAAGATAAGAAAGGGAAATTTAATATTCATAATAAAAAAGCACAAAAATAACTTATATAGCAAAAGTTATGTCACTTAAATAATGACCACTATTTTCACTGTACTTTTTTTAGAAATAATGGTTCTGTGATTCTAACACAAAAGAGTTTAGTTCACGGTTTAATGTTCCTCGTGGTGCGATCCGTCTCTAAACACAATTCTTCTTTGGGTTTGAAACTTTCAGAACACTGCTTTTGGGACAAGAAGAGGAGGATTACCTCGAATGGTTAGAACACCTGCTAATATTGAAGCTGTTCGACATGCTTTTGGAGCCCTAGCTCTGCCGTTCTTCACACCCTCAAGGTGAACAGAATGGCGACCATCCCAACTGACCAGACGTCCCCACCACTACCTATCCCTACTAAAACCGTAATTTGGCGAGAACTTGTGAGATCCGTGCCAAACATTGGAGAGAGTCATGACTAACTTCTCCAAGAGACTTCATTACAGTGAAAATAGTGGTCATTATTTAAGTGACATAAATTTTGCTATATAAGTTATTTTTGTGCTTTTTTATTATGAATATTAAGTTTCCATTTCTTCTTTACAATAAAAAATATGTTTTAAATATCTCAACAACTTTTGATTTATCCCATTTAAAACTGTCAGGTTTGACTGCGGACCCTGTATGTTACATACTGTTTGCTTTTATGTAGTTTAACGTCTAGTATAGAAATTTAATACTCTGTAACTTGGATTAACGTAATTTAGCTCTGAATTAAAAGACACATTCATGGTGATATTATTTTATTCAGCTTGAACAAAAAAATACAATGCTATTATATAACACATTTAAAAAGTCTCCAGACATACAATTGACAATGGTAGACTACTAGATTATAGTACACATTTGTTACAATAAATATAATTTGATATTCAAAGACAGGGTCATTATACTTCTCAATTAATTTACTGAAAAAGGACACATTTTTCGGTGGGAGACTTGGAACATCTATACATCTTAAATACTTTTATAATTCCCAATAGAAACACCACGAAGCTTCTGAGGGGTTGATATCACTCTGCATATTGTAGTGCAATGTGGACTTAACTTTTCAAGATCAGTCTTAAGAAAATATAACTTACAAACATGAATAACGTTAATAAGAAAAGATTCACAGGTAAAGTACTTGATTGCAATCCACTTAAGTTAAGTTCAACAAATAATAATGAGCATTATAAAATAATAATTTAGCAAAATATATATAGATAAACCAAAATAAATTGAAGATAAAATATTTAAAACTATTTTAAAAGCTCAAAATAAAATTTTTAACTACTTCTAATATTTACAAAAATATTGCGTATTCTATTACTTTTTATCACATTTCAGTGAGGTTGGACATTTGAAACTCTGCATAATATCTACACATAATTTAATACATACTTCATATCACTGTAGAACCTGCTACTAAGGTACTTTATTAAAAACTTCAAAAGAAGAACTTAAATACATGTATAGTAAAATAATTTATTTTTGTAAATGCTGTTGATTTTGCTTTTAAAATAATTTAACTCGTAAGCTGTTGTGGCCGGTGTCATCACTAATATCTAGGGCTTCCAGTTAGTTCTCAGGCAGTTACTCAGCTTAAGGATGTCTCTCCTCTGTGAGGTCGAAATGTTTAGCAGTAATTTAACTGTGTGCAAATCGGAAGCCTTAAATATTAATGAGTATAAAGTAGTATCATTTTTCACACAAAGTAACATAGGTATACCTGTAAATCACAGCATTTTAAATATTTTATTAGTAAGTCTGCTATTGTAGCAGTTAGTTCTTAACTAAATCATTTTATAGTTGCAAAAGAAATTCTTTTTAATTAATTAACAATTTATACTTAGCACATCTAATACTGGTCAATCTGCTATTCTGGGCAATATTTTTATATTAAATTACCTAATTATAATGGTAATAAAGAAATATATATTTACAACATATATTTTGTAAACATTAAGTATTTAAATGTATCATTTACCTTAACACTGGTAATTGATTCGATTCTCTTCAGTTTTCTATAATGTAATCATAAAACAATAATCTTCCAAGAAAACAATTGATTCATAAAACTAGATTTTCAAAGTAAAAAAGAATAAATTAATTGTTTAGTTTTGTAGTGACTTTTATTCAGTGTTCAATTACACTTGCAAAGGCAGTTGGTACAGTTTGACATTGACTAATATTTAAATACTTATTGTTTCCAGAGCCAGTCCATACGGCAAATTTGATTGTAGCCTGGTGCAGTCCCAGAGGCAGCACCACGTTTACTTTATGCAGCCTCATGGTCCTCGGACTGGCCCTGACTGTTAAGAGTAGAGAGTTTCAACAGTATTTACAATACTTATATACATTATCGAGTGACTTAGATTTACAAGGTATGGTACTACACAACTGGTCTACACTCTACAGGTCTTCTGAGTGCTCCGGACTGGGTGATGACGACAGGTCCGGTAACACAGGCAGCAGTGTCTGCAGTGAGAAGTAGCGTGTGCGATCCGCCTCTACACTGACCATGTGCTGGAAACAACAAGGCTGCGAGATGTGAGACTTTTGAGGCAGCGGCTGAGCAATCACCTTCTTTTTCATTTTTTTTACCTGAAAAATTGTACAACATAATTTAGTCACTAAATAATTCAGGTCTTATTAGAGCTCTCATTTTGGAGAACATGTCCTTTCGAGAAAATGTCCTGGTAATTTGAAGTTGGCGCTGCATATTTTTTTAAGACAGTGCCAACTTCAATTGACTGAACATTTATCCGAAATAATTAGACCAACGATGCCCAGAATGGTGTTAACTATTGGGTAGAAAACCTTTGACCTGTCTACTATTTCACCCTTCAAAATGAGGTGAAATATTCAAGGCAAAGTAAGCTACTTGAAAACATTTAAACTGCTTGTTTTAGACCAAATATTATTGATGAAATCTTAAAATGGTAACAGCATTAGTATATCATTTTTCCAAGGGAAATTTGCTAATTATGACATTGGCATTCCAACTGGAATCCTCTTACAAGAAAACTATCTAAAAAATAGCAATATTAAAACTACTGAAAGATAAGTAAAACCTCTATTCTCGTTTCGTTCAACAAAGTACCTTTTTTGGGATGGAGAGGCTGATGTTCTCAGGGTCGGAAGTGAGTCGCTCGATATGTCGCCACATCTCCTGAGCTGCCTCGGTGCAGTCGAAACTCAGTCCCACGAGCTTCGTGTGATCGGTGGACAAGCACATTGTGTGGAATGCTGGACCTGACACCTTCAATTCAACAATGTATTTTGGTTATGTAACTAAGATCTTATTCACAGTTAAAAAGGTACTTGTGTTTGTATGGTAAAATGAGGAAATCGGATAACTATAAAGCTAATACTATAATAATAACCAAAAACAAATTTTAAAAACATAATCTAAAAAAAAGAATATTTAATCAAAGCTAAATTTATTAATGCAATTTCTCTTCCAGGCCAATTGACTAGAACAGATTTCAGCCTAGCTTACTATTCAAGTTAAAGTAGTCAAGTATTAAAATAGTTTTGATGGCATTGTTACGCAACACTTTTATCTTTGATGTTTTATTTCCACCATAAACCTCAGTATAATGTCACGCTAGTTTTCCAAAGAATACAAAATTAATTTTTGTGGGCATATTAAAAGTAAAGTAATTGTATTAAGTCAACCACTGGAAAATATAAAAGTTAACTGTAATTACTAAAAATTGAAAACATAACTCGCAAAAAAAATGAAAGTTTCATAAGTTTTACAAGTGAAAAGAGCCATAGTATTGGACAAATATCAAGTTAGTCAAATTAATTTGTACACTTTGTTTTTGTAAGTTGTAGTGTAAAGCGAAGTATTTATTTGATTCATTTTATCAGTTTCCATGTGAATTGCAAAGTGCCATCAAAACATAGATCTAATTCCAGTAGAGTTAAGCACCAACAGTGCAAACCATCTCATCTGATAGTAACTTTGAGATATACAATTTGCTGTACTCAGTTGTTCCATTCAGGAACTTTGGTTATAAATAATATCAAAATTCTGAAATATTCTTCTTTTCTACAAAGATTATTGTATGTGTTAACTTTGTTCTAATTCAATTTGTTAAAAATAAGTTCACAAAATTACACAGTATAATTCTAAAAGAACACCTGTTAACAATAAAAACTAAAAGTCACTGATCAATCAACAATCTGATCACCTTGTACGAGGAAAGGTTGTCGATGGTGTCACTCCAGAGTGTGAAGCAAGTACCTCGCTCGGCCAGAAGGATCTGTATCTTGCGCTTGCTGCGAGACCTTGTCTCACCGGAGTCGAGGAGGATCAGAGGGATCCCGGTGTAGTGCAGATCCCAGGGGTTGTTGTTGGTAGATGACCCAAAATACAGGTTAGCCAGAGACCCACAAACGAACACCTGCAATCATATCCATTACAATAATTAATCAACATGGGGTTTAATGTGTTTCATTACGTTTACGAGGAAAAGTAAGAAAAATATTCTCAAATTTAACATTGTTATTTGCAGTTATGTGAGTAGACAGTAGTATAGTGAGTAGTATAGGAAATGTGAATAGATTTAGTTTAAGTAAAGAAATTTCAGTTTCCTTAGGTACATTTCGCTTTATAACTAATAGTACAACTGTCCCATAGTCAAGGAAAAGTATAGTTAAGGCCCAGACTCGAGATGCTAACCGAGGGCCGAGGCCTCTCTGTCTAATGAATGTATTTGAAAACACATTTGATGCACCAACATTGCTTTTAGTTAAAAGATCATACAATTTTACCCAAAACTACCAAACTTTCACAGGAGCTGATCCCTAGACTATCTTATAAATAAAATGGCCACATCTGAAAATATTTTCTAGTTATGGTTCGATTCTACTTTCGGAGAATTTTTATTTTAAGAACCATTTGTATACAAATGGTTTTCACTAAATCTCGATTGATCTGGTTGAAGTGTGGTGTCCCAAAGTTTGAGGAGGTACCGAAGACTATTATCCCGGGGACTCGAACTCGGAACCTTTGGCTGCAGTACTAGGATACGAAGGTTTATACATTAAAGAACGGCAGGTACACTTAGAATCACTTAACTTTATAGTATTGGAGGGGTAAGAGGCCCGTTGAATGGTTACCGAGCGAGGCAGTGTTCCCTCGTCGCACCAATACTTGAGTAAAGTAATTCTAAGAATAAATTTGCCGCATCCACCTGAGTCTTGAGGCCACGGAAGCAGCTCTCGACCTGTGCGCGCTCCGGGTCTGTGAGGTCGGAGGTGTCGACACTCCCGAGCTGTTGGAGTCAGTGCCTCCTATGGAGGAGAGACGACGCCGTGGGTACACCCGCGCTCAGCCTGCGGTCCTCCGCTTCCGGCAGAGCGGAGCATGAGGCCATCCTGTAACAAACACACTTAGAGTTAGTCTGATAGCAAAAAAAGTAGTGACAGTGAAAACCTACATACACAA
Organism: Matsumurasca onukii; assembly: GCA_018831715.1. NCBI lineage: Eukaryota > Metazoa > Arthropoda > Insecta > Hemiptera > Cicadellidae > Matsumurasca > Matsumurasca onukii. The sequence goes on from CM032061.1 coordinate 25,143,813, forward strand.
GTATTGTAACCAGTCAGTTGCTTATTTTACTCAGCAAAGTCAGATGAATAGAGCCAGACGTGTCAGGCGAGGAGGAGTTAGGCTGAGCGAGTGCTGTGATGTAGGAGTTTTGGGTAGGGTAGTTTTAGTTGGTTGGATAAATTATGGATCAGGATAAGTGGATGCACAGTTGAGGGTATGATCGGGTAAATAGTGACAGCAGGATTAAGGGGCAGGGAGTAGAAAAGACAAATTGCCGAGGTGCGCGATGGAAGTACAGAATTTTCAGATAGTATGGAGTTTGACGCGGCAGGATTAGGTCGTCTAGATTTGTGTGCTGTCCTCTTAAGTAGGGTTATTGACAAGGTTAATATTATATTTAGGCTTTAGTTAAGTACTTGATAGGCAGCTGCAAATACGGATATTAGAGCCTGTTGTTTTGTGGTCAGTGACTCAAGAGTAAAATGTTGAAAGCAGTTTTTCTTCTAATGATCATTAGGATAACTGTCAAATTTTAAAGATAAATCCTGATGTTCGAAACATTTCATATAAGTAGCTGGATTGGATGGAAACTGGAGGAACTATATGTACAGTACCTAACTAACAATTAACTCTAGGTGTTCTGTGGTAAAACCTTTACTGCTACTTATCAGTAGACAACGGCAGTATAGACATATCATGACATATCATAATACAATTTACAAGAGTGGAACATAGTGGTAAGGTGTGAGAAGTTTGTAAACCCCAGATTTAGTAATGTCGAATAGCCAATTCACTTTAACCTTTATTTAAAAACAATGAGCGTTGCTTTCAAAGGCTTTTCTTGTTTACAAGCGAACGGAATTCAGAAAAAATCTACCAGTGAGTCTCCCTGTTAGTCCAAAACGTATCTAAACAAATTATGATTGTGTTTGTCACTTATTGACAAATACATACTGCCTGTATGCCGCACTTTCATCTAGCCTATGCCGGGTGGCAGCCATATGTGCCTGTGACTGCGATGCATGGGAAACGGATGTTTTTAATTTTTTGTACAGAGCCCCTTGTGCCACAGCCGCACACTTTAAACCGGATTCAGAATATTGAAACTGCATGTCATTATCACCACCACAAAAGTGTAAAGTTCCTTATTTTAGAAAACTATAATTACGTGTGTGCTGTACTTTGTAGTGTATTGGCTTAGTAATGGCTTTGAGATATCAATTTTAAAATATAACTTAAAGCTCTTAAAACACATTTAAAATACCTTTGCTACGCGTGCACTGATTTTTTTGGTAGATTTGAAAACGACAAATGAGCAGTTAATTCATTATTTTTCCTAATTAGACGATTTGGAACTCTGGGAGTTACTCCGACTGGTAGGCCCGGCCCACAATACTCTTGAACATCAATGAAACCGAACAGATTAAGCTATTATTCTATTTCAGTCTCAGTTGGCAGCATGAAAAACCCATGAATAATTTTAACAGGAGTACATCACAGGACTGCACTATCACAGATGACACTTGCTAGTTTATCTCTGGTACTATCCACCAAAAGATGGCTTATTTACGCCCACTTTTATCAGGACTATCTGTCATTCTTTGAATTTGTATTATTGTGTCTTGAATTAGCTTATTTTAATAATCCTCAGTTGCAAATTCTAAATGATAGGTTTTGATTATACAAAAAAAAACAACAGCTGTATTCGATTGAATAGCGACAGTAGAAAACAAAATATACAAATACGATTTTTGAAACGAAGACTACAGTTCTTTAGTCTGTGTTAGTCATGTACAAACATATGATTATTAATATGTGCGTAGGTATAACACACCAAACACCATTGCTATACTCGCGCAAATAACACCTATTTTGAACCCAAACCTCAGAGAAGTATCTAGGACAAACTTACTTTAACATCATCGTATTCCCAAACTAGTTGATCCAGAATATCACTACACTGCAGGGTTCACAATATGACAGCAACTCAACAAGGGCCTCAACCAACTGGACTGATATCAGCTGTTGCTAACCGAGTAGTTAATCTGCCAGAGATCAGCTGGACGACATTGGCCCACATAGAAGAGTAAGTGATGGAGTGATGTGATATGTTGCACGACTAGTTTCCTTATGTGCGCTATTACGATTACCGCTTCATTTAGCAAGCATGTGGCCGAGCATAGTGATAGCCATGGTGTATCACATACTTCCACCGCGGTGAGAACAACTAGCTACGTGTCTTCCGAACTTGTGCCTGTCGGAGATAACATTCTGTGTGATGTGAAACAGAAAAGTTTTGTTCTACGCACGTGTTGAGTCTCTTACAATAAAGAGATAACTTTTGCACCAAAATGGCCAAGCTCATAAACTACATGGAAGTGCATTACTTTAATAAGAAGTTAAAAAACTGTTCGTATATTTATTTGACGAGTTAGAAAATTTTGATAGATGAGCTAACAAGGTCTAAAAACTATAGCCTCTAAAACTATCATTTCTGAATTCTGCACAAAATATATTAATTTAGCCTATAACTCTATTCTATTACCTTGTAATCACGCGACACATAACGACAACGATGTGACAGTGGTACTGGAAAGTGGGAAGTGGAAGTTGTTAGTTGTCAAGAAGGAAAAGGTGAAGGGCAATGTCAACCTTGCGGATAGGGGCCCAATCACAAATTTTCTGTCAGCATAATAGAACTATGAGCGATAGCGACACCCTTCCATTCTGTTGAACTAGTTGGGGTTTCGTGTGTAATCCTAGTAATGTTGTCCTTCAAGACACAACATACGAGTACAAAATAATTTCCATGATTCCTTACAGTTGTTACGTTGAAATTTCGTACCTACTCTAATTTGAATAATGTTAAGTGCATAAACACTTCCGAGACACACCAGTTCTTCTGTGTGTGCTGATAAACGTGAAATATTGAACTATTAAGATATACATTAAATTTGAAATTGATAGACAACATTATCAGGAAAATGCTGTTTTGGCCTACTCAAATATTTGAATTGACACCAAAATGTATGTCAAAACCAAGCCAACAAGCCAGGCGAGTCATCAAAGAAGTAGTCTGCATAGGTGGCTTGTGGTTTGATGTTAGGTTCGCAGTCAGTGTCAGTATTGTTCATTATTTAGACACCCACGCAGCACATTCCAACACACATCAGACCAGTCAGCGAAGTGGTTGTAACCACACTACCACACGGCACAACCAAGCGTGGGTCGCACTCGCACTCCACAAACACACCCATCTGGCACATCTGTGCTCCTAGTTTATTTGAAGACCCTTTCCTAGTGTAAACCACCATGGTGTAGACCCTACACAAAAATTGCGAGCACTTTGTTCGTTGGTAGTAATTACCCAGAGGATATTTAAAGTTTCATGGCGTTTATCTGGTATTTAGTAAAACTTTCTAGAACCAAGGTGTTTTAAAGTGTGTTGAGTGTACTTTCAGTCAAAATCTTAGCCCTAATCGTGCCATTAGAGTCAAAATATTGTGCACTGTGAATTTGTGATAATAGATCAACAGTAAAAGAGTTGACAAATTCAATTTGTCTTTTAAATATCAAAGTTTGGTTACTTTCCACACCTTAACTGTACATGGACATGAGGTAAAGGTCCTCTTTACAACATTTAGAGTCCCGCAGAGGCCAGAATCAAAGACTATACAGCATCCAGCGAACAAATAAAGTCCGTGGCTCAGTGGGTATAGTCACGGCTTGCAAAGCGCAAGGTCGCGGGTTCGTTTGGACCACTTTCCTAAAAGCGTTTTGTGATGCTCACACACCCTAAGTTAAGTCTCTAATAAAATTCCATTAACGTAGACAGTACAAAAACAACGGCCTTTCCTGCGGCGGCTACGTACTTCTGGCCGATATTATTTGCAAAGTCTTTTGAAGACAATCTTTGAAGTCACAATAAATAAATCTAATAAAATAAAATATTCAAGCGTGTGTCAACTTTCTTGTGCGGTTAGCCGGTTAGTGATGCAGCTTGAAACCTTAGACTCGCGGAAACCACAGCCACGAACACCGCGGAAGCAAGGCCGGGCCAACCTCGACCACTTTTACTTTCGGCGTCTTTGATTGATGATCTGGCAAATAACCAACAATGCAGCACTTTCTCCGACCAAAGACAGGCAGCGGAAGCAAGATGCAATAGATCAGTCCAAGTTGAAGACAAGCTGGAGAAAGAACTTACACAAAGGTTCGAATCTAAGCACATACTTATTCCAGACATCCAGGCCTGTTTTACCGAATGGGCGCGGTAGGCACGTGATAGAGTTGGCACATTTTAAAGGCTAACAAAAATGACACACAGAAAAAGCATGACAGAGTGCTCAGCGAACAACAGTCGAGTTGAACTTCTAAAGGTACATTCAATGGGTTCAACACATGCGTGCGTATGAAAAGAGAGGACGATTTCACTTTTGGTTTCCAAACTGGTTATAGGTTAATTAAGTGTACATAACCTCTTGTTAAGATCTGAGGTTAGATTTTATCACCTTACACAAGTTACACAACATCCGCAACGCAAACCCAACCTCACCTCCTTCCAGCGGCTCGGGCTCGAATTACTGCAATGAAGCTGCGTTCTCTTTTAGGCGAAAGTTATTATTAGAGGAGGTCTTGTTCAAATTAATTTTTACTAGACAAAATGAAAATCTCTGGAGGAGAGTAGCCAGACGCGATCCCTGAAATGGAATCATGTTCATCCAGCATGACAAAGAGCGGTGTAAAATTATATATATAGGGACTTTATTTGAAATTGAGATGCAGTTTTAACCATTTCCAGGGTCTGCCCTTCTACAGGTACTTTAATTTTCAACCACTAGCTTGGTGGTTTTAGGACTATTTCCCAGTAAAAAAAACTTTATAAGTTATAACTCTATACTTTTCTTGAATTTCACTCTTATTGGGATTAATAAATAATTTAGTATGGATAAAGTACTTCCATAGGAGGATTATTTAGAAAATTAAAATTTGTCGATTGGTCTGATGTTGCAAGAATTGATCGTGAAAGATCTAACCAAATAACCCAAATATTATTGGAGTGTTTGTTCCCTAAACTATTTATAGGTCTACTGTCAATGGTTACAACCTGCGAAAAATTACAAAGATGTACTCTACATAAACGCCATCTTTCTGGAGTAACGCAGGGCGATTGAGTCAAAAAAATAAATCTAGGAATTTGTTTGTAATAAAATCAGCTGAGTTGGATATTGGTTGGGGATGGGCGTTTCTGTTGTTAGTTGTGTTGTCCTTGTGACAACGGTTATCACTTATCAGCGCATATCTATTAGTCAGCTGTGACAGATAAATGTTTGCCAGATAAAAGAGTTGTTGCTTTTTGTGCAATTTCATTACTTTCACACATTTTGGGTAATGCTGGAATAATATAGAAATTTTATAGTCAGCCGTTCTATCTCAAACTATTGTTTATATTCGGTCTATGACAAGTAGGGTTCAACTAGTTCTTAGCGATAACATTCGGTAAAATTAGCTGAATATTTCGGACATTAATTTTGTGAAGTTAGTCAATTAGATTTGTGTTAACTAATCATGTATGTATTATTTATACCATATTTTATAATTACATACTTAGCATATATAATCATTATTGCACAACATAATATACATAACATAATAACATAATGTACTCTCTGTACAAATATGGAAAGTAAATAGTTTCTATAAATCTGTTGTATTGCTTCCTGATCTTACTTTTAAGGCTTCGTGCGTATAAGGTTCAGTGCTTAATTTTAACAAAAAACAAAAGAGGTTTGCCAAAACCATTGTGTTGTTTAGCAAGAAGATATAGTGAAGTGTCCTCGAGAAGGCCGAGCTTTAATGACGGCATATTTCATAAGAATTTCTTATGAGCTGCAGTGACGATGATTTACTGCACATTAGTGACATTTCTTAACCGCTGCACGACGCTCGATGAGAATCTCTAATAACTTCTTATAACTATTTTTGTGCGAACTGACCTACAATCTGCTCAGTGATTCTAACATCAAGACATGTTGCAAGTTTGTAAAATTGCCTCTGCTGACACCCAACGCTGTAATACTCGTGGCCGGCACAGCAGACAGCTGTCTTGACAAATGACAGTTATATCGTAGAGGTAGAAATCTCGTCACGCTCCGAAATCCGTCTTTCTCTTTGGCCAACCATAGAGATAACAACATAGTTACCGAGTTTATGAGTTATAAAACACACACATGTAGATTGTCAGCCACGTATCAGTATCTCGACATTAGTGAAAAGAAAGTGATATTAATTAAGCTGGCAAGTCGTAACAATATAAGTCCGTTGATATAGGCTAACTGTTTAGGCATCGTTGAATCCAAAGCAATCTAACATTATAATCTAATCAACAAAGCTTAACACAAAACCTTTTATTTTCCACTATCCACTATTTGAGATGCCGACCACTCTCATGAGGGTATTTTCAGGCAAATATGTGGTGAAGGATGAGTGTGATGAGTGGTAGTAATGAGTTATGAGGTGTAGTCTTGTTACAAACTAAGGCCGACTCTTCCTTAGAATGGGTCATTAATTAATAATAATGATCAATGGAAATACAAGGACCAACGGCTTAACGTGACTTCCGAACCACGCAGGAGATGGTCTGATATGTCTAAACGATGGTGGGAGTTGATGGGGGTATCATCAGATAATCACTGAGAATATCTGAGCCGCTTTAGACCTATATCATCCTCAAAACCTGATCTCCATGAAGCTGGACTACAGGACCACGCCACGAGTCCCAGTCATGACATATATATAGTCATGAATGTATATAGTTACTCGTATTATTATACATACTCATTTCAAAAGGAACATTTTGAGAGGTTAGGAAATAATGGACAAAGTAACTACATACTTTCATATTGGTTAAGGTTAAATTTCCGACGTTAAGCCCTTTTAAAAACATTATTAATGTAATTTTAAATTATCAAGGAAACGGGACTCAAAGGACAAGAAGCGTAAAATTATAGCTTATATGTACAGGTGAAGATGCTGTGTGCTACCATAAGGGGTCATACCAGTATTACAAATCCAAACGTATCCTGATCCTCATATTGTTACGAATTATTACCCAATCATTGTTTCACATACAAAAACAAGCAAAGCTTTACGAAACTGGGTGTATACCATCCAGTTATGTGAACGCCTTCAATATTGCAATACATTCAAATGAATTACAAATGACAATGGAAACCAAATCAATTGTACACACTTATAAGTGTGAAATTGAACCGGCGAGATCACAAACACGGTCTAATAAAGGTTTGTGTTGTGTAGAGTGGGCGGAGGTGTTACTTCGACCACCTGGCTCAACAATATACTACATGGCTGCTGCTGGGTGCTCACCGCACCGCAGGAACCACAACCTAACCACACTACAACACACTCAAATCAACCCTGGCGGAGTTACTTTGCAGTATTATTATTTTTATGCTGTTGCAAGTCATTCATTGGCTTATTAACCAATCATTTATCAGCTGTGAAGCCTGTGATGTTGTCCTGATTAGAGACCTATTGGCTATTTTACCGATTGAACAAATGAATGGCTGTAGTCAGGCTAGAGTCTTACTTGTGGTATTTTGGATATTGTCCAAACATCAATATTTATTGTAAATTTGACATCAAACTTATTGTTTTATTGTTGTTGAATGGAAATATCACAGTCAGGAAACCATGATGAACCGAAAAATCTAGTAACAATTTGAGTTACAACAGTCAAAGTACACGAAACAAAACACCAAATGTATGTAAACACGATGAGTTATGTACACGTGACATGGCGATAGGTCCTCCTAGCCACTATTCATAAAGAGAATATATTACGTCACCGATGAGTAGACATGGAGGACAGCACTTCTCAAGGATAGACAACAAACCAAGCAGGTACTCAACATCAACAAGATCGATATGCAATTAGACTGTATCTAGAATAACTGTTACCCACATAATGTCACTTTAATGAGGTGAACATATAACACATTATTATTATCAGCTTCCATAAAAATCCGGATATGGAAAATCAATGCTTGTATTGTGGCGTGAAGCTGGGTCCTCGCAGTTGATCGCAATTTTCTTTTACATACCATAATTTAGCCCTGAGATAGTGTTTGTCAAAAATCTGATAAAAAACTTTGTTCAAATGGAAAGCGATAAAATGTTTTATAAATTCCTATAACATGCCCGCAACACAGCTGATTACTGGAAATTTATGACAGTGGTGACGTCATTATCTATAATTTATCTGTCCAGTGATAACTTTTCCGGGACTATATAATTAAATGATCTTAACAATCGGCAACAAATTGTACATTACTATCCTAACTAAACACTTTACTGAGTTTGTATAAACTGTAATTCCAGTACCGTCCAAATTTGTAGTTTTAGGATTCTGCACAAGTAAGTAAGCATAGGGTAAGGAGTTTACATACATTAGATTATATTATGTGACTCATGAGTCTGATGGCCGCGGCCTCGAGCTTGAGACTGGTCAGGATGAGCAGCCAAGTCACGATCAGCTGCTTGAGTCCACTATCAGCTGTCGTATCCACAGAGTATCGTGTCGTGTAGTATTGTTGCTGACGTCATCGGGCCAAGGTCTCTCATGCTCCTGGGAATATGATGTTGACCTTTAGCTATAGTACGCTGACTGTAATGATGAAATATTCTTCAACTCTCATCCAAGTCTAGCTAGGAAAGAAACCCTCTTAGACTTTGCATACCGTTATTGGAACCGTGACCATTTTCTGGTGTACGGTAGTACTAGATTAGACATGATTGAGAATTATTTGAAGACAATAATCATGCTTGCTTATTTGCAACAAATATCTTGACGATTATTATGAAAGAACTCAAAGAAGATGCTGATGTAACACAGTATTGTTTTAATTAAACTCCAAACACAATTATACTTTTAGAGTTTATAACAGCCACAAAGTTTGTACGTTTTGCTTTTAAAAACACTATTTGAACAGTGTCTTGTTCATTACCTATGACAGGATAATTTGGAAAGTATAACTGCTTAATTGCAAATTGAATCGTAGAAATAGAATTTGAGATGTAAAATAATGAGCTTTTAAGCTTCAGCAAATATTATTCGAAGACCGAGCATTAATTTGATATCGTATTTAAAGATTTTGCGTCATACAAATTTCTATGATTGCTAGAACCAACGAAACCATAAATTGTTCTACTGTGCTGAGTTGTACAGAACATTGTTTCGGCCGGTAAACATGTGATAAATCAGTCACGTGGTCTGTTATCAGTACGATAGCTGAGTACCTTTATCGACATGATATCGCCTCACTCCTACCATACCTACACTTAGATGGCTGACAAACAAGGAACAGTTATCTGCTGTTATCAGTAGCTGAGGGTTTGTACATGTATATCTTATCAGCTGGTTACGTGATCCAGACCACTCCTTCAGGTGAGGTTGACAAACTGATTCATGGCGGGGATCATGTACTGATTGTACTCCTCTCTAACACTTTTTATCCTCTCTAACACTGTTATCCTCTCTAACACTTTACATCTTTGAGGCTAAACGTGTATCTACAGTACTACACAGGCATTTCTACAGAACAACAGACGAGTTTATGGCACACGATTTAAAAAGCGTGCAACTATTGAGTTTAAAATATATTATGTCAATGTCGCAACTAACCGATCAGGACTAAAGTGGGAAACCTCGAATGAAAGAGTTTTATGTGAATGGAATGTCTGTATGATTTAAAAAAACTCACTGTTAAATTGTTAAACGTATCTGAAATTTTAGTTTAAATGACCAATTGACGTTGTAACTTGTAATACTGTAATCATGTTTGAGTTTAACCAATTGACGTTTCAATACAGTAATCATGTTATTGCAATAAACAATGTATTTATTTATCGTTTATGACCCCTTATTTAGCTACATGATGAACCCTTTAGGTATATATTAGAAATTAGAATGTAAGGTGATAACGTTTTTACTGTGCACTTACTTTCTGTTGATTCAGCATGGATCATCCGTTGTAGTTAAACTCTAATCCATATTTGGTTTCTGTGTAGGGTTGGGGACCAGTTTTTTTATAAAATTCACCTTGACATTCAGAGAGGCCGCACATGTTTACAAATATAAACACTAGCCTATTAGTGTATTTCGTGTCTGTACACTACAGTACCACGCTACACTATATGGCTTATACATCGGTATTAAACCGATTAGATTAAAATTAATCAGCATGAAACGATCAATTGGGAGCAATCCTCTAGGCTATGCTTACTGGAAAACGTAAGTAGATCTACCGCTAATCAAATTTTGAATGCAGTTAAGAATGCATTGCATCTAGATCAAGAACGAATGTATTGTTGCCGATCGCCTCGCACTTCACACACATCAGCTGACGCTGGGACAAGTATGACCGTGTTCTCACCGGCCTGGGCATTACCGAATGTGTCACGGAACATTACTTTCCGCGTTTGTACACATCATATTTGCTTTTTTGCTCCTTAGATTGAAATCTGGATCGCATCATCGATTCTGCTCGGTCTGGTGTGCGCCCGGTGTACGCCTCCGCTGCAATCATAGCGATCAGACACACAGCGAACTGAATGTGACACAAACACATGTACGTGTCTGCACAACGATCTGGAAGTAACGCTTACCAAGTAAACGCTTCACAGATAACTAACTTCTATACAATACAGGCAGAATTGCTACGAGGTAACAAGTTTTTATAGCGAAGATTTTTTAGAGAGGTTGAGCGTAACACCACGAGGAGTACAACCTATTTCTTAATTAAAAGTGTCAAAGATTTATTATTTAAATTAAGTTTTTATAACTGTTAGACGAGTACTCTGCTATTTATTTACGCAAATATAATAATTTCGAGTCTTGGCGCAAGGTAGATTGTGGTAATTTCGTTAACCACTACACATTCCTTTTACTATGTTTCGCAACGAACAGTCGCCGAAGATTGCTGGGAGATATGGTTTGCAAACAACGCGAATGGTTGTTTAGTGGTTCTAGTGATAACAAATCGTAACCGATTAGACACCTGCCAGTGACCACAAGTATTTAGGTTATGATGTTGGGAAGAGAAGACGGCCGCCAAACTGACTGGCTATTTATCTTGTTACATTGGTATTTGGTTTCCATCAAGGTCCAAGGACACTCAAAATATAACACGAATACGAGTTTAAAGATGTGTATCAATTCGCAAACACATCAGATGTAGCACTTTTAGATAAAACTCATTCATCTGTAAAATCAGATCAATGATACACTTTCCGAAATTACGTATAATAAGAGTGAAATGATATGATTCAGATCGCCTGACTTAAGTATTTTACTTAGTACCTTTGATTGACCTTAGCTTGTGAACACCCCAAGTCCCGTGATTTTCGAGTTATTACTAGCCCACAGTGTGATTTTCATCGAAAACTCAACAATATACCTCAATTGTGATAAGAAATAAGTTACATATGTCTCACTCAATATGACCACACCAATAATTGCATTATACATTCATAGGATTCCAGAAGGCGAGAGCAAGGACCTCTAGCAGGCAGGGCAGGTGGCTGAGTGGGTGCTGGATTCCTCATCAACGTTGCAGCACTTTCACATTCAGAGAAAGTGTTGATCAGAGATCAGCTGATCACAAAAACAAACAAGACAAGACTAGAGTCTGCCTCTGATCTCATGACCACTTGGCATTCTCTACCATGTCGATAAACTGGCTGAACGACCAACGCAACGCCTCGATATTACTTGTGCAGCAACTGTAACAACCTGGTTAGAGATAAGTAAAAACTGGATCTCAACAATCACTTCTGACTAATTTTAATTTAGAGTTAGTTGTCTATTTGCTGTGGTATAGGTTCGCTACATCATGTTGTGTAGGCATGCACATTGCACAGTGTCAAGTGTCCCACCGTAAACTATATCGCCAATGAAGATCCATTATCCAAGTCCAACACGTACATTAATGGTAAAGGTTTTCCGTAGAGGTACGTAACTAAATACGAGTTGTTGCAAATAATGTATATTCTTAAAATACCTTCGTTATGTTTCAGTTCACAACTTAAATTCAACACAAACATGGATATCAACAACATTAAACACCGTCAAATGCATCGTCACACGCCGCTAAAGAAAGATCTATGTATTTGTCCGTTATTTTAGTTTTATACGCTTGGTAAAACAGAACTTATTTTTTCAACAGCCGGTTAAGTGTTTCTTGGAAGATAAACTCATGCTCTATGGTCATTCAAAGACGTGTTGGTGGAATAATTCTTACTCAATTCAGTATCTACCCAAATTAAGTTAAGTTTCGAATATCAATACAATAATGTTCTAAAACACGTTTATCCTCCAATAAGACACATTTCTCTCTGTACATTCCTACCCACCTATGTTGTGTACAGGTGGATGGAACCATTAAGCACCTTTTAACCAAACAAATTGTCAAATCAGATGCTGAAGGAGCGTGTTACACGTGTGTTACTGCATCCTGATGCTGCATGTTTAATGGATCTGCGTGTATGTCGCATATCGGGGGAGTCAGAGACCCTGAACAAAGACCGGTCATCAACCTCGCCAAAGGTCCTCACCTCGCCTTCCAGCTCTTCTTCTCCAGCTCCAGTAATTAATGAGCACTCCAGCAGCTCCTCTCCAGTTCAATACACGTACAGTTAGCTAACTGACACCACCTGATCGGCTCAAGCAGTGCGCCGCCTTGAGGACGTTATTGTTCTCTTAGAAGAAAATGAAGACGCGAAAGAATTTGGTTTTAATTACGGTTGCAAATAGTATGCAGTCCTGTTCTTTTGAGCTTTGAAGGAATCCCTACTGAACCGATGAATACTGTCAAATTATTGATCTGGAATACAATTTAACATTCCAGGACGATCACACTAATGAGCCTCAAGCAAGTCATGTATTAATACAGTAAACCATTCGGTTTGAGATATTACACGAATAGTTGTTACGAAGTTGGATCTCCACGTCGTGCTATATCCAGCACGTCACGACTCCAACGATAACGAAGTGACACGTTAATGCCAATCAGCATTCTAGCAGCAAATAAAACGGCAACGAATAAATTATTTTCGTGTAAACCCAGTAGGCATATAGTAAAATGACAGAATTATAGTTGCATCTAAGCAACTCCCGTCGCTTTACTCACAAATATCAAAGAACATATACTGACAACCCTCGAATCTATACCTGTACCTTTGAAGATGAAGAAAATTAGTAATTGAGATGTTTGCTTGTACAGATAAAAGGTACGAGGGGTACGGAGATAGTCAGACAGAGAAATGAGGAAGGATGGTGCTTGTCGAAATCAGCTGTCATCAACCAACAACATCAGTGATGTAATCAAGAGAGTTCTAAACACAAATTGCAAACTGCCACCAACATGAGCTAGACTGAGTGCCGGAAGACTGAAGAGTCTAGTGAGTCTTTGTGAAATGTGTGGTACAACCGCAAACCTTAGTTGAGTGTTTTGCGGTGTTAACATTCTCCAGTCCGGTGTCAGCTGGTAAGATCAGTGCAGTCACTCTTCACATAACCTGGCGAATTGCATACATCATTTAACATGTGCAAAGAGGAAGAAACTATATGTAAATGGTTGTTAAGTAATTTAGCACAATCTATATGCAAAATTACGTTGAAATCTGTATGCCTTACTGATGTTCAGCTATCTAAGTGGCATCCATTTTGTTGCCCGTGTAAGGGGAGCAGATAGTTGAACTACGCTCTTCTACTATAATTTAACCTGTCGATTGTAACTCTGGAACATTTAATTTCCTCCTACCGCTGTAGGATGATAGTTACTCCTGAGATCGGATAACAGCTGCTACAGGAGGTCGGAAGAAAGGAGAGGATGCGGGTACAGTGCCACTGCCACAGAGACAGTGACAGAGGTTAACAAGCATGAAGTATCAGCTGGTCGAGTTAATAACTAGATCCCAGCTGGCGGAGAAAAGATGTCACTTTCACGCATCATAGTAATTGACGCCGACTTGTCAAACGTGTTTCATAGTCGGTAAGGTCAGCTCTGCAGTCATTCCAATAAATTTGCCTGAACTGTTGTTTTTATTCGGTAAGTATGGCAAGCATGTGATTAGTCCCTGTGGAAAGTTTAGTTAGGTTAATCTTTAGAATTGTTTTAAGCAATTAGTATTACAAATTAGTAACAATACAGCACTTAAAGTCGAGTTTACTTCCCTCGTCACATAACTCACGTCATGTTTAACTAAACATCTAATCATCATTTGTTGTATTGCACAGGTACTTTTCCGTCGAAGTAGTCATCGTACAATGAGTCAATAAGTCGTTACCTTCATAGGTGCGCCTTTTTATGTCGTTCCTTTAAGATTAGCAAATTAGTTCGTACAGTAACGAACCTCCTACAAATAAAAGAAACTCGCTTTACAAACAACACACCACCCACTTCTTGAGTCTTTGTTGAGTGTTAACAACACAATTTCCTCCTCTGTGATTGGTCGGTCACCGTTACGTAATTGGCCAACAAAGCACGTTTACGGTTACCGCGACAAAACAATAAACAGTCCTACTGCTACTGCTATTGCGTTCCATAGACAATTGTTCACTGACTCAAACGAGTTACGTGTCTTTAACTTTTCCCAGTTATCATGACAGAGATATAAATTAATTCTGTAAACTTCTATGATGATCAGTAGTTTGTAACACATGCAGCTGACCGACAATAAACATGGCACTTCGTAGAATGTAATGCTGTGGGTTTTACCCCTATTCAACCTTATCTATAAAACCATTGATGATGACTCACTATCGAATTAATTTGCCAATTGCATTTAAATAAGTTTGGTTTCATTAAGTTGAAACTTGAAAATAACGTCAAAGTATAACATGAATGTTTTTATTTTGGAAGTGGCATGAACTTATCTTCCACGCGCAATTGCGTTTTCAATCTTTTCCCTGTACATTCGTGCTGCCCTCCAAAGCTGGCTGCCGACAGCACAGTAGATTGGCCAAGAGCCGGCGGATCAGTCAGGTGTAGATGTATACGCCATGGAGAAAGTTACCAAACATTTAGAGGATGCCGTAGGTAAAAGCCCGTAAGGTGAGTAAATGACCGTCAAGAGCATGAAGGTAGGTGTTAAATTGGTGATAGTGCGTTGGCCACTTTGCCTCCCTCTTCAACAGCTGAAGGCAAGCCCGTAGGTTCCTCGCTGAGTCAGCGCTACCAAACTTTTAATGCACCAACAATTATGGAAATTGGAGGATTTCTCTTTCTCAAAGTAGCTAAACTTTTACTGGGCTTAAGGGCGAAGATTATGATTAGAATACCACAACTAACAACGTCACCAACTTTAAAATCATAAAAGCGCCTCTCCTGCCGTGAAAATAAATTTAAATTGAAATACTGTATTAACAACACTTTGTTTGTCCTTGGGCCAAATGTTCAGTCACTTCTGTAAAATTAAAAGCCAAGTGGCCGAGTTAACCCTATACTTGTAGTTACACTAGTAGTTAAAAAAAAAAAAGTAAAACTTGTCCTGATTACAGACTAGGTAAGGGAGGACGTAGCAAGTGTCTGTGTCTTGAGGGCAAGACACGATTATGGAAGGAAAGACCGTAATATCATCACTTTCCATTACAGTGGGAGGATGCAGCCTATCATCAAACATACTTAGTGAAGAAATCAAAGACGTGCATTCAAGGCCAAGTCGGCACGCAATGTCCAAGACACCGAGGTCCCGGCCCGCACCTTCGTTCCTAGCTCTCATAGAGACATTAACAGCTTTAGCTTGCTCATTTCTATATGCACCTTGCAATTAAAGCTATTCATTTATGGGGATATATTTTTTAAATTTAAACAGTACAAACTAATACACTATAACACAAAACACTATATTGGCCTTTTGTGTTTTTTAAAAGTACTTATACTAATTGCCGATAATCTCCGCTTCAAGAATTTAGTACAAACTGTGTTATTTTGGTATAACAAAAAATTAAAGTTTTTCTTATATTAATTTTTGAAATTTAACAAATCAGCCATCAGTAACAACTAACAACAGAATACCTAATAACTAATAAGTGATCCAATTATAAGTGAGAAAATCTGCAACACTATAAAAGGTTTTTGAAATTATACATGGTTTAAAATTAGTTTTAAATGCTTTTAAAATTTCATAACTTTTCAGACTGTTAGGGAGTTTGTCATATAATTTTACACCCACCTGTAAAGGTAGCTGGGAATAAATGTTTAATCTGTGTTGGTTTATTCTAAACGAATTGGCTAATTATGGAAATGCATTTCTCTACCTTGGGATTGTGAAAATACTCTATGGGATTATGTTACAGGGTTGTGATGTTTACCTCAGAGTATTTTGAAAACATTATTTTTATTCAAAATAAATTGTATGTGAAATGCGTAACTTTAAACCTGATTTTGTGTCGTCTATTAATTGGTATAACAAAAAACGAGTCGAGGTTTGTCTTTGTGTCGTTGAATTTGTGTTGAAATTCCCTTTCTTTTGAGGTGCCACAAGGTTCTTTTGGGTTTTGTATTTAAACGATTAACCCCCGGATTTCAGGTGGAGGTGGATGACGCAAAGTACTTCAAAACAAACTTCAGAGTCCTATAAAAACATTCCCCAAAGGGTTTTAAAAATATTTCCTTTTTCAAAAATTAAGGTTTGTGGGGAATTTAAAACCCTGTATAAATATGTACTTATGGTGCTTTAAAATGAAATTTCTGAAACCACGCATAGCTTTCTATTATACCCGCAGCTACATAAGCCTGTATTCTGTTTGTTTTGAAATTGTGGCTATCCATTCACATAAATTTAAAGGGATTAAATGCTCAAACACGTTTTCGATCATGCTTAAATGATTTAGGAATTATGTAAAATTACTTTTTTATTTGCTGTTTTAACAGCGATATACATAGTCGCAAGAAGAAAAAGCTTATTGTATAGTCCTTGCTTAGGAGGTTTCTTAGCGGAAATAAGTACGAAGAACCGTGTAGTTTGAAACTAGGCGATATTCTACAACAATTGTGTTTATCATTTATTACAGGTTAACATTATTCTAAACTATTTAGGTTCCGTATAGATAGTAAAGTAAAACACGTTAGAGCAGGTAATATGGAGCGCATACGCTTAGCCCTCTCCGACTAGCAAACATGTTTTCCTTTAGTGCTCGTACGTGCATCCACTCCCATGATCCCACAAGTAGTTCAAGTGACAAACGTCAAAAGGCATAACGGTTATGTTAACAGAAGAGATTCAACATGTATCGGTTGATTTATTCGGTTTGATTTCCGGTAGGAAGTGAACGGCTTATAATGTGTCGTGTGTGCTTACTTCAGGTGACGGCCTCCAGGTGGTTCCACGACGACTCGAAATCCTTCGGCATCCCCTTCCCCCGCTCCTGCAACACAATCAGATGTCAGGGTCACACACGCTACAGATGCTAGTACAGTACAGTTTATGGGAGGATAATCTCTTAGTTCTAACCTAGTAAATCTGTTATACGTGGAACTAGGTTTAACAATATAACTTTACGAAAGGCTTAGGATGCAAATACACACATAAGAGAAATCATACCATAGTTATTCGGGTCGTCAGTATGGCTGTGTTCGATATATTCCCATAAGATCATATTTCAAATTTTAACTCAACTGTTGTTTATGACATTGCTTACAACGTTTTTTTTCTAATATTTAATTTTAAATCACTAAAAGTAAGCCAAAAGAACAGTAGTTTAGAATGTTGTATTTGTCGCATTAAAATGGTTAAAAGTCTAGCAAGCAAAACAACTCAAAATTATTTAATGAAATATCATATTAATTATACAGAGTGAGTTTTATGTTCACCTCACCAACTTTGAAAGAAGATTTTGAAACACTTCGGGAATGTTTTTATAGGGTTCTTACTCTTTGATCCCTTTGTTACTCAACCCTAACTAATCCTCCCAGCTGATACGAACCCCTCTTGTAACATTTTATTTGAAAGGGTATAAAACACAAACTCATTGATACCATTAGAAATTCACAACGTTCCTGTACACCTGTCAATTTTCAAAAAAATTTCTAAACTTTAAAATGACATGTAACAAGATACATTTTTCAAACTTTGCTAATGAATTTTGAAAAGGGCGAGAAAGTGTTTGGATTTTATACCCTTTAAAATAAGCACAAATTAGGGGTTCGTTTTGAAAAATTAGAGGGCCCTCACCCCCAGTTTTATGGGGAGTGGTGTCACAAACTTGTGCCATATAAACATTCTTAAAGGGTTTTTGAAAAATTTTCCTTTCAAAAGTTAAGACATATAAATCACTCTTATATTAATGAAAGCCGATTTATCAACTTCATTAAAGGGTGTTTTTAACGCGAACCAATATTCAAACTATGTTTAGTCATTTTTACGAAGGCTATATGGTTATGTAGTATTATTATTTATTTTACTTCAATATCTATCAGATTGTATGTATTGTTACAGTAATAGTGGTTTTGGTTTATAACGTGATGTTATTGTAAAATAAACGCAACGCAATCATGGTTTTTAGCAAAGATCAAAGCGTGTTTGTTGTTGAAGAATTTTAAGCACAGGATAATTCGTTTTTTATCAAGAGCGTTTGTGGTCAGTTTACAGGTGTTATTGGTTTAATACA
Organism: Matsumurasca onukii; assembly: GCA_018831715.1. Lineage (NCBI taxonomy): Eukaryota > Metazoa > Arthropoda > Insecta > Hemiptera > Cicadellidae > Matsumurasca > Matsumurasca onukii. The sequence continues at coordinate 25,162,465 of CM032061.1, forward strand.
AATATAAAATTCACTGATTTGTTAAAAAGTTTAACGAAACAGGTTGTGTAGGGAACAGGAAACATAACAGAGAACGGACTGTACTAAATGAAGAAGTGATGAAGGATGTTAGGATTAGTTTAGAAAAATTTCCTAAATTACTTTAAGAATAGTGTTGTCAAGAGACAAAATGCCTGTAAATATAAGCCTCTTTGAACAAAATATCACCTAATTGTCATAATTGATCGAAATCATACATTACAATAACATCAAATTAGGAAATCAAAACCACTACATTACTCCAACAATACATATCATGTGCTTATATATTGAAGTGAACAAACTAATGATACAATTTATAACTTATAATGTTCGTAAAAAATTAACTTACTCTATAGTTTGACATTGGATTGTGTTAAAAAAACACCATGTTTACATTGTTCTTATGAGAGTCCAACCCAACCAGTCATTAGCAGCTTAGTGTTATTTTGTCTACATATTTTGTTAGTTTGAGTCCGACAAATACCGAGCTAAAAGATTTTAGTCCCATATAGTTATAACAAACACTTTTCAGGAAATAAACACAGATTAGTTAAGGAAGAAGAGTGTGTCTGTCAAGGTCCAAGGATTGACCTTGTGCGTTGTGCTAAGGTCTCTTGAATAAGATAAGCCATCCCTTTATACTTCCTCGAAAGCAATTTATCTTTCTCCATTTCTGAATCATATATTCACGTCTGGAATATGCAGTATTATCGACCGCAAGCGAGTACGAACACTTAATCTACAAGCGAGGGAATGAAATCTTCACCTTGTGCTTATTCTTGTAGAATTGAAAGGTCTTGAAACAAATTAACGGTTAGCTTCTCTGTAATTTTTCATATCGCTTGTCTGTCCCTACTGCAACCTTGAACCCAAAACAACCGCACTGACATTTGCAGTTTTGTACAAACTTGCTAGCTTGGGTCAATAATTCTAACCTTTACAATATTAAACTGAATGAAATAAACTTATATTAGAAATAATAATCAACAAACGTAAGTTACACTTTTCTGGGTGAAAACTATGTCCTTTGCAGTAACATTACACACTCAGCAGTTAATCGCAAGATGAACACCTAGCTGTACTGTATTCTAGTAAAATATTAGTAATCAATTGTTAATAACGCGTTAAGTAGGTACTTGTACTGCTAATTGACTGAAAATAACACTTTTAAGTAGAAAGCTCAGTGATTGCTGTTTATATACTTTCTAGTGTTATTCTAAAAACGCTTAACTCATCGTCTCACACAACATGAAATCTGTGGAAATCAAATAGTATGAGCAATTGTGTCCAGCATCCGTTCAGTTCAGCTATACTATCTGAAGAAGATGGCAAAATATGCAAATATATTGTGTCGAGTTCCAGAAAATGGTGACTCATCGTCTGTTTTGTGTGATGTCATGTTCTGGAATGACACAATAGTCATTACTCATATTGAACATAATCTCGATGACATCCTGTCAGACCTCCATAGATTGAGATTCCCCCACTTCTTAGCAAGTGATATGCACACCATACATCCAAACACTCTAAGATACTTAGAATGTGACCTCATCTAAACCACGTGACTCCTCCACATATACTAGTGCGCAGTAGTGACTGTGACCTTGGATTTCGTCCCATAGGAGAGCAGTCTAAACATGCATTTTCTTGGAAAACTTCACTCCGACAGTGTTTGTTGGGTGTTTATGAAACAAACTTTGTTTTAAGTGTATTACATGTTTTAGTGCCTCCGCTGAGCCGAATTTCCATTGTCTTATTCATAAGACCGTGAAATAAATCCAAAATGTGAAAAACTTAGTGTTTTAATTCCCATTTTTTACTAGTAAACTAATACAGTTTTCAAAAATGTAGTCAGCGGAGCCACTGCAGTACACTGCCAACTTTCAAATTACACTTTTTCAAAAATATCTACTGAAAATTGTGGGCGCGAAGTGTTTTAAGAAAATGCTCATTTTTACGTTGTTCTTATGAGACGAAAACGAAATGGCCGACAGATACTATGAACTACTACTATGTTTTACTACTACAATGTTACTACTGTCTACTACGACGTATGTTTTGATCACTTGATATCATCATCAGTACCTCAAACAGAGTCACCAAACTGTAATGGGTTAATTACTGTGTGCCAATAGAGACAATGAGCAGTGTGTCCTGAGTAGTGGTGGCGGCCTCGACCTGTTTACTTTATCAATGGAGACTCAGTGAAGTCGCGAATGTGGAAACACTCTTTACTCGGCCTTTGCTCAGTGATTGCTTTGTTCTGTACTGATGTGTATTCATACTGGTCACCGCCAAACGCAATACAGTGTCAGCTGTCACCCAGTATAGCTGCCGAAGTACGTACGAGTTGCATATAGTTGTTTTGCATGTGCAAGAATCATGCAGACTACATATCAGAGTGGCTATCATATCACTGGCCATAGAGATTCCCATATTAGATTTCACCATGAACGACATGGAGATGACGTAGAAACTTAAATTTGGTAAACAGTTAAGATTTGGTGAAGTTAATTTAGGCTTAGAGTATTAAGTTTTTTAGTAATGACTAGTCCAAAGGCACGATGTAAAGTGACCATTTAATGGAAACTGAGTCTCAATTGAAAATGTGTACTTATTTGATAATTTAGGGTGTAGCCAATAAACGAGCTTGCCACATCGTGCAACAATAAGGTACGTTTACTTAAGTAAATTACTTATGTGAGGGTAAAAAAAAAAGTATACTTTGGTTTGGTTTCTACAGTAGTTCAAAATTGAGAACTCTGAAAAACTGTACGAAACACATGTTTTTACCAAATAAACTACCTGCTTGTAGTTCAAAATTCAACAAAGAAGACAAGACTGTTTCCAATAATTGTTATCTATTAATTTGAGTTTACTGCAGCGTTTTGAATCAATTATTTTAAAACATCGATTGTAGATTAATCGCATTTTAGCGCAAAATTAAATTGTTAGCTCCACACTAGTGCCTATTTCTTTTATATAGTACTATACTAATACATTTGTGGGATTGACGGTTAGTTTTAACTTTTATTCCTGGGTCTGCAAAATATACATGTGTTAATCAACAGTAAATAAAAGAGGAAAAGAAACCGATAAAGCATAAATAATTGTATCTTGTTCTCTATGTCGCACGTGCGGATGACAATGTACACTCACAACTGAACAAAGAAAGTAATAGAACGAGAATCTCACTCTCTCTAAATAATCCTAGTTATCTCGCGTTTCACTGAATCGAAGTGACCCGAGAGAGGTCTTCAGAAGAAACAGCTGTAATAACAGCCGCAACCAGCCAACCAAGTGCCATTAGTGGTCGCAGCTCTTATTCCAGAAGACAAGTGGTTGGTTTCTGTCTCTTCACATTTCACATTGAATCGGTATGTAGCGAAAGCTTATGGCATTTTGTGGATTCGTCCCCAAGAAAGACCATTATGAAATAACTATCAGGTATTTGACAGACAACACCAGCTGGAACAATTGCCGAAATAAATGCAAGTCAACGTTTCTTTTATTTATAAATATATAATTTATTTTTAGGATTTACTAACGAGTATAATAATTTAAGCCTTCTCCAGTTAACCCTTTCCTTGTCTTGGCCACACTAGCCACTTCTAGTAGGCAAATCAAACACGACAACACGTGTTTCTCAGTTAGTAAACATACTAGTCAGGAGTAATGTCAACTCTAAACTTGACCTAATTTGTATCCAATCATCCACTTGAGATAAGTTCAGCTGCCTACAACCGATATCGGTATCCAGTTCTGGTGGCTGGAGTGCAGACCATTAGGCCAGTGTATCAGCCCGCTGGCTGCGGACCTGTGCATAAGTAGAACAGCTGATTGCTCTGGGAATAGCAACAGCTGATAGGTTACATTCTCGGATGCTAAACAGCTGGTTGCCTAACAAACATGATCTGTGGTAAAAGCGTGTTATTGGTAGCAGGTTACCACTTAAGACATCAAGCAATTGCGTGCATAATTGCGCTCGACACAATGCACCACTGGCTATAGACCACGAAATGAGATCGACCTTTGAAAATGGGGTTTCTCACAGGTGCAGGCTTTCGAATTGCACTGACTCAATAGGTCAACTGTAAGTACTGTACATACGATCCTTGGTCGATTCGACAAAAATACTTTAAAGGTTGAGTTGGGGGTATTTTATATCGCTCTAGAAAGATTACTCAGTTTTGAAAGCTTCAACAGAAATGCAGATACTTAAAATCTTCTAAGAGTATTTATAAGAGTAAATATATTTCGGTCGTAGGTACGTTTGTAATCACTAACACCAGAATATCGACTCTCAATTAAGCGTGAAAGGTCAGGCGAGAAAAAGTGAAATAAACCCGTGTTAAAGTAAACGTACAATTGATCAGACTTAGAAGAACCTACATTCATTTGTAATGCGAGTGGGGATGTATCCAAAGTAGACAACGACCGAAGAAATAAATAAAACCGATACACCAAGTCTCAATCAAACAAACGCGATCCAAACGCTGAAAGACAATTCAAAGACGCGTTGCATCTTCAATCGTTGCATGTTCAAAGTTTTTCAATTAGGAAGCAGCAGACAGCACTTGGAGAAGAACAGGTTCGGTGATGTCGCGCCTGAGTGAAGGTGAGGGAGAGGTTTACTGTACACGGGTGTAGATTGCACACACTGATCACGATGTGGTGATCTTATCTTCACGACCTGAGCATCTCCAGTAACCTCCTCCTCCTGAGACCTGACTCCTAGTC
>CM032061.1:25191956-25229462 GCA_018831715.1 Matsumurasca onukii
ATAGCTTCAGCAGAAATAAATAGTTTTCTGTAGTAGTTTTCTGACAGATTCTTACTAATAAGTCATGGGTTTCACCTACGATTAATTAGTAAGAATCTATCAATTCTGATAGCTTTACTATTGAGTTTCATCAAGATTAGCGAAAGTTCTGTAATAGTAAAACTTTGGTTTGCTTGATAGTTTTGTTTTCCTAGTGATTTTGAACACGAAAGTTCAGGAATATAATTGGCTACTTGGATGTTGTACAGGTACAAGCGAGCAACACTTGGCTGGAGAGACTGACCCAAGTTTGTGGGAGTGGAGGGCGCTATCGTGTTTGGCATGGGGTTTGCCACCAACTCACTCAACATACCAGCCCTGCTGAGTCCGGCTGCTTGGTGCTCAGTGACGAAGAAGACGCCAGTCTCATCCTAGGCCTCACGACTGTCTGGCCACCATCAAGGTCTTCAAGCACAACAGTGAGTATCACGTCCTATCAACTTATCAGCGAGAGTTACACTACAGCGGGACATTAATTTCCCAGCTGACCTCTAACATTAAATTAGCGACAACGGCCTAAACATCAATAGGTGGACCATTCATTAATAAATAGATTTTAACAAACTCTAAAATATACACCCAAATACAAGCAACTTCCTGATTTAGTAAAGCGCTTGCATGATATTGTAAGAAAAGTTATTAATTTACCTTCTTCTGGTTACAGACATGGAAGTGTTAGAGAAACTGTTGAAGAGGCAGTAGTCTGGGACAACCCGAACCAGGAGGCCTTGGAAAAAGATTCTCATCATGGTAGAAGGCATTTACAGCATGGAAGGCTCAATAGTACACCTCCCTGAACTGATCAGGCTCAAGAAGAAATACAAGGTAGGCTGGTGTTTAAGTTCACCATGATGCAATTTTTTCCCTTTTGAGGGCTATCCAGCAAGTAATGTTTGTCCAGAATGCACACATATAATCCTGATTTACTACATAATGGTAACTAAAAGATTTGTAAGATTGACAGGAAATTCCTTGGAAAGTCAAGGAATCCTGAGTAAAATTAACTTTTCATTTCTATGTAATTGACTTCATTTATAGAGAATGGGTGGCTGGTGAAGGGAAAGCTGCAACCACAAAAGAATTTTAACCATAGCCAGGTCTCAAGCCCAAGGATGGAAAATCAAGATGTTTGAAGACAAAATGTTACCTTGGTGGCCCTCTTGTTTGACTGATACCACTGTATGCTTTCCTAATTTCTACTCATTGTCAGGCATACTTGTACCTGGATGAAGCACACAGTATTGGAGCTCTAGGTCTCAGAGGCGAGGTGTCGTGGACTACTTCAGTTGTGACCCCAAAGCGTGGATATCATGATGGGAACATTCACCAAGTCTTCGGCTCAGCTGGCGGCTACATCGGGCACCAAGGTAGGACAGTGGCTACGGTTTGGATTCATTTGCTAGGGGATATTGCTGATATTGTGTTATTACAGCTGAAAATCATTGTGTTATGAGGTTATAATTAGCAAAATACATAGATGATTTGGAATATCAGACCTTCTGAAAAGGTTGGCCCATTGACAAGAAGTTAAAAAGATTAGCCTGATGGAAAAACAGGTGTACCTTACTGCCCATAACTTGTTCTAGTCATATTGTTACCTTAGAAGTTTTAACTGAACGAGCTTCACTCTTCTAGTAACTCATTTATAGTTTTGTACAGAATCATTGTATATGTTGGGTCTTTTATCAAAAGTTTTGTATAATAGATATATCAAATGCTGCGTATGTCCAGATATCTAGCTATCGATTCAGAACCAACCCAGTACTAACAATGTGATGTATTACACGGTGTGTCGTGTTTGACAGAAACTGATAGACTATTTGCGAGTGCACAGCCACGCACTGTTACGCCGCGTCCATGGCACCGGCCGTCGCGCAGCAGATCATCACCAGCATCGCATCATGGAAGGGACGGCACCAGTGGCGGTGAGTGCGACTTGATTATTGAACAGTGCCATTCCATTGGGACAAAGCTTACCAGTGGAAATTTTTACAGGTTGATGCGTTTTTATTTGTTAGATCCCTGTGTGAGATCATTTTTGCTGTTGCAGGTGTTCGAAGAATAGCGCAGCTAGCCAAAAACACAAGATATGTGCGACGGAGATTGCACCAGATGGGCCTCATCATCTACGGAAATGAGAACTCTCCAGTCATTCCAGTGCTAGTCTATATGTTTTCAAAAATTGGGTATGTTAAGAAGATAATACTTAGCATATACTTCCTAGTTAAAAATACTGATCTTCAGATAATTAGGCTATTTTATTAGTGCTGGAACCAAAACTGTTGTTAGAACCAAGATACATTGTTTGCAGTGCCGTTGTCAGAACACTGAAGCAGAAGAAACTGGCAGTGGTGGGGGTCGGGTTCCCGGCAACACCTCTGATGGAGGGGAGGATACGAATATGCCTTTCAGCAGCTCACACCAAAGAACAGTTGGACAAGGTTAGTTTAATGGTGTACCAATTAACATCCACATTGTAGACTGAAGCGGGTTTTTATCACGAGGTCACTATTTATATTTTGAGCCTAACAATAAATACATTAATTTTTAATTGAAAATTATTTTATTGCTTTTAAAATATTCCCCTTGAAGATCCACACTTTGCATCTTGGTTTAGTGTAGCATTTTTCCAGTCTTCTTCAGTTATCTCCAAAACGAGTTTTGAACTCATCAACAGCTTCTTCTGCTGACAAAATCATTGTCCAGGCAGCTTATTCTTGATTGTAGGGAACAAAAATTTGTTGGGTGCCAAATCAGGGCTGTAAGATGGATGACCCATCAATTCGACTTTTCAGTTTTCAAAAATCTCATTGTTGAGATATTGAACTTGCATTGTTTGTGGTTAAGGATAATCCGACGATTCTTGTCTGTGTTCCTAATCTCACCAAATATTTCCGACAAACAAATGGTTGTGTACCACTCAGAATTAACTGACAAAAGGTTTATTGATTTATAGGTTAACAATGTAAAATTTTAATGAAACCTCAATGATACCCAAATTTACAATCAGTGTTATCAAGGCTCAAAATATAAATAGTGGCCTCATTATACTAGTTATGAAAATACAGTAGTAGAGGCAACATGAAATTTGTAATTTGTCCATTTTTAAAATAAAGTTTAAAGAATAAACCCTGCATTTTTGTTACTTTTTAGCTATCAGTTGGTTGTGAGCAGACAGTACACTTTCTTTAAACTGTCAGTTCTGCTTTCTTTTTGGGTTTGAGCCCCAGGCCACATGGGTGAAGGCTTAATTGCCAGTCAGCAAAGTGAGTACTTGCTATGTTCAGTGACATTCTAGTCCAGTAGATAAGTGGTTATGGGTCAAGGCCAGGACCTCTTATAATTGTTAGTTTGATTTCCATCCAGGTGCTCTCTGATAGGGTGCATTGTCTAGGCACTGAGCTCAACTGTGGAAGACGGGTCATCAAATCCACACTTTTGAGCTTGAAACTGATAGCAGCATGCACTCATAAGTGAAGACGGTTGCATTGTTTCAAAAACAGTTTTGTTACAATTTTGATCCAAGGCCTACCTATATATATGCTCTTTTATATTTTAAATCATTATTGAAGTGAACATTTATATAGATTCAATATGTTCTTGGACTTACCTAATCTTGAGGTAACCTTGTTAATTACTTTAAACCTTTAGCTAAAGACGATTTGCAGAAAATAAACTTGCATAAGACCAAGTTTCCCAGAGCAGCAATATAGGTTTAACAATTTTCTGCTGCGTTGCCATGTAATTTCTGTTTACAAACTGTGCTCCTGGAAATGACAGATGAATTATGCTAAATACTGATGCTTTCCTCTACCGGCACATTTGTGTTAAGGTTACATATGAAATCATATCAATGTTTGTTTCAGGCACTTGGACTGCTAGAGGAAGTGGCAGATAGTCTGGGTCTCAGGTATTCTCAGAAACCTCGCTCTTCCTTACCCGTGGTCTACGGCTCAGAGGATGAGATCGAATAGCCTACACTTCCAGTCTTCATTCCAACACGTCAACTTTTTGCTTCATCTGCAAAAGCAATAAAATGTATTTTTTATCTATTGTACCTACTAGATTTTCACTTGCGATACTGTTATTTATTATTTATTTGAGAAAGTATTAAATGAAAATTTGAAAGTATTAGGGTTAGTTTTGATCCTTTAACCTGAAACGCTACACGATTAAAAGAAATGTATTATTACAAAAATCTACTTGTTTTGATTGTAGTTTCTTCATACCATTAAACAACACAAGAACATACAGTATTTTTAATAAAACATGGTTTACGTTAAAGCTAAAATTGTAATAAATCAATACTAGGTAGTTGCCTTCTCCGTTAAAACTTGGAATTCTCAATTTACCTGTTGCTGAAACTTACAACAATGTGTGATTTGATACTTCCAGAACACAAAGGATTAATAAGGTTGAATAGAAAAGGGGTAGAGAGAATAAAGTTTGCATTAAAAATAAAAAAAGCTTTAATAAACAATCATGGTGCTTTAAATCTGATTTGCTCAATAAATGTAAATATAACTCAAATTTGATACAAGATTTTCTTCCAGTCACATGTCATTGCAAAATCGAGAAAACTGAAAACCAGTATTTTTACACAGGAAAGTGATAACTATCCTCATATGCAATAATAGGAAGGGAAAATATTATCCTATTTTCAAACTAGTCAGTGGAGTCAGTTTTTAATGCATAATATCTATAGTCTCATAGTGAAAAATCAACCCTCTGCCGGCCTCAGGCCTCCAAACTCTCTTTGCTTTGAAATGTTTTGCTCAACAATTTGGCCTTTCGATTTAGTTATTACTAAATGCTTGGCAGTTGTCATGCTATGACAGAAGAGTCAAAATTAGAAAGACAAATTGTTTTACAGTTTATGCAGTAAACACTAGTGTAAACTTTAAGACTAGATTAAAATATCATCTGTACAAAGCATGCTTTTGTTCAAGTTATACTAAGATCTTCATTTGGCATGACTAGGTGAGTTTTATGTTATGAACCGATATTTAACTAGTGACCAATGGCTTCCGAGAGTTTCTTCAACTTGAGGGGGAGAAGAGAGACCATGTCTTGACAGCCGCTGAGTTCTGAAGCCATGCTCTTCCTTGCCTCTTCGTTGGCTTGACAGTAGTCCACCAGTTTCTAAATAACAATTGATTTTCTTAGTCTTTTCATATAGATAAAATAACACATTTGATAGGGTTCCTCAGGCCTCTTCTTTTTTTTTTAGATTAGGGAAGTGGGTTAAGACCACACACGTCAACCCTTTTATTTAGTTAATGTTAGGTGTTTATTTTTACCTCTGGATTTCAGGTTTGGACTAAAGCAATCAAAACAGATGTTTTACCAGGCATCTTACATACAGGGTTAGTTAAAAGTCTGGAGACACCCTCTTCACCGAGCATTGATAGAAAATCAAACCTGGGAGATGTTTACATAAGAAACTTTCCCATGCATGGGGCAATGTGCCCCAACTCAAAATTGGAATTTTTGGGGGTACTCAATATTTTTAAATGTCAACCCCTAGTGTGTGGCCCCTCATTTTGTAGATCTTGATAAAAGGAAAGTTAGAAAACCAACAGCGCAAATTAGATGACTCTATCTCATCCCTATCAAAAATGCTGGGTGATAAACTGGAAAGGGAATTATCAGATAATCTGAACAGTCTTATCATGGTTTGGCCCCACTCAAGTCTTAAGAGGTTAATTTTTCATATCCTTATCAGTCTCTCATCAGTAATGAACAGAGTAAAGGATGAATAAATGTGTGACTTCATTGTAAGATCGTATTCGGTCGCTGTAACCACGCATCATTAACACTGTAATATGCATCATTAACACTGTAATATATTCATTTAAAGTATGGATGGACGAAGTAAGGCCATACCTTGTAATACTGTAGACTCGTGGTGAGATTGGCAATCTTGGCAGCTTTGTCCCAGCTATCATCTTGCTGTGAAGTCGTGCCAGATAGAAGTAACAGAGCAAAGCTGGTCTCTCTACCTCGGAAACACCGCATGAGCAGCTCCTTTGTTCTGTAAGCGTTTCAGGATGTGACTCAGTGCTTTTTGGTAAAGATGAGGTTCTTATATTTGGGGAAATTCTCCCGTAAAAAGAGGGATCCGTTGATTCTCCCCAGAAAAACTTGCTTATTTAGAATATGCAATTGTAATGCTTTCCTAAATCCTAACCACTTTAATCTTTAGGTTCTGAAAAAATTCCACATATTCATCTAAAACAACAATACAATTACTTGTTAATATTCTTGCATATGAAAAGTTAAGTTTTATTTATCTTGTCATGCCAATAAACAACAACTGATGAAAAGAAAATGTATTAATGTTTTCTTTAAACTTTTATTATGGTTTATTATTTGAATAAACACTTTTGAACGATTTGGTAAACTACTAGTAACAACTGTATGAATAAAAATTTTGTATTTTGTCTGTAGGCCTACACCACAGGTAGAACTTTATTGTAGCTAGTAAATTTAGTAAAAACACAGATTACAATTTAAGTTAGAAGTTTTGTAAGTTTCCCACCAGGAATGGTATTGCCAGGAGGTGGCTAAAAGTTCAAAGTCACTCAGGTGAGAGAGCCGAACTAAAGCATATAAAGCTATTCAAGTGTACTAAAATGTTCTTACTTGAGATCCTTGAGAGACTCTAAGAACTGGTTGTAGCATGGATGCCTTGGTTTGCCAAGTGGTTTACCTTCTGCAAAGCGTGGTGTTGGGTTGTCGAGTTTCCTGCACAAATTTCAATATGCACAATTTATGTACGATTTTATTTATCTAACCAAACTAATGGTTGAAAAACTTGTGTTTATATTTTATTGTGATAAAATTGTACAAGATACTGAACCTTCTCAATTAGTGACAGGGTGGCAGAGTTATTCAATGTCTAACCTTTTAAAAACAAACTTACAGAGCTTTCATCTTTTCAACAGAATAGGTTTTAAGCAACCTTTAAGAAGGTTTTTCACAAATCAACTGCCATTTCTCGTGGCCAGGGGTGTAATAATGTAATCATTACCATGCAGAGTTCAATTTATGAGTATTGTTAAAACTTAAAATAATATCCTTTTCACCCTTCATTGGCCAACTACTGATCATCCACAGTTGAAACTTTCTGCTGAAACAGTAAACTCCCAATATATCCTCAGATTACAGATTGTTATAAATTACCCTTTATTTTAAGACGTCTGACTAAATATTATAGGGCCATCTAAAATATTGTTCTTTTATTAAGGTTGCCAATAGACATGAATCTTGAAAGTGAAAACCATGGGTAATACCTGTAGTTTGGACAGTTTGACATCTAGCATTGCATTAAATGTTTCTCCCAGTTCAGAACCACAGTTCCTGACAAGGTGTTCTGAAGTAGGTTGGGTTCAACTCTTTAACAACTCCTTCCAGCAAGTCAGCTCTGCGCTTAAAATTTGCTCTGTCTGTAATGAAAATAATACAAGAAGCTATTACCTTATTACTGCCAATACCAAAGCAGCATTCTTTGACGAAAGTTTGGATAGAAGTTGTCCAACAGTTTAAACAAAAACCTAACACAAATATATACACTATTTACATAACCAGTTCTGAAGTGACAGGTGAGATGTTACAAAAGCTAATATCTTTGACTGGTTCCTCAAGAACTCCTGCAGCAGTAAAACTCCTCTTCTCCAACCAAGATGATAGCCTAGCTTTTAGCTGGTTGAGGTTAAATTTCTCACTTCTGCCGGCAGCCTGTTGAACATTCTGTCACATGAACCGGGTAACTATCCTTAACTTTGCTCAGCCTACACTGTGGTAAGTCCAGGTTCTTTCTGCCCCTGGTGTTTGTGATCATGAATCTTGTCTCGAGTTAGTTCTGAAAGTGGAGTTATAAGTCTTGAGATGCAGAATACAGTTGAGAATATATGAGAGTAGACATTGAGAACCTTCAGATGTTGAAACAGTGGCCTGCAATGTGCTAATAGCTCACAGGTTATTAGTCTGATGGCTGTCTTTTGCATTATGAAGACACGATCACAACAGGGGCATGTCCCCACAAGATGATGGCGTGGTTGATGTGACAATGGAATAAACCGTAGTATACTTTGAGAAGAAATCTGGAGTTACAAGCATTTTAATTTCCTGATAAGGGTAGATCACCAGCGACAATTTTACACAGACTTGCTCCCATGACTGTTCCAGTTCAGTTTGAGTCGATGAACCATTAACAGTTTAACCTGGTTTCTGGTAATTCATTTAACACATCCTTAGTGGGCCTACTCCAAAGACTGCAGAACAGCTTCTGTGTTTTCCCCTCGTTGAGCTTTAAGTTATTGCTCAAACCAGTTCTTGGCTCTTTGCAGGCTGCTTGAGGTCTCCTCAACAAGATGATCAAAGTCCGTCCGGTGGTAGTAGTGTTGTATCGAGTGGTACAGAAGGGCATTCATTCCCCTGGTGTTAAGGTCGTTCACTAGGATCAAAGAGGCGGTCCAAGTATGGAGCCTGGGGAACCTTAAATGCTATCGAAGCGAACTGCGATGATGCTCCCCGAACAGTGACAACTTGGCTCGCTCACTTAAATAGGATCAAGAGTTGCTAGGACTGGACCGCTGGTGCCGTAGTTTTCCAATTTGAGCAGGAGAATCCTATACGTTGTACAGTCGAAAGCCTTGTTAGGTCACATAATGTCAATATCGCGATTCATGGTCCTCAAAGCATCGTTACCTTTTTCACCAATGTTTGGAGAGCTGTCACTGTCGATTTGTTCCTGCGAAATCCATGCTGCATACAAGTAAGCAAGTTGTTACTCTCAAAATAATTCATCAACTGACTATTCATGATTGATTCCAGAACTTTTACATCACAGGAACTATAGATATAGGCCTGTAGCTACTATTTCAGAGCTGTCTCCTTTCTTGTACACAGGTACAGTGCGGGCAAGCTTTAGCTTATCTGGAAAAACTCCTTGCTTCAGACACATGTTGAAAATCCTAGTGAGAGCTTCTGCTATTGGATCTATAATTTCTTTGAGCAGTGAAGCAGACATTCCATATGCATCCAGGCTAGGCGAGGATTTGAACTGTGCTACTATTTTTTTTACATCAGCTGTTGAGACTTCTCTCCAAGTTGTCCACTCCTGAATTGGTTTCACAACACTATTCGCTGCTTCCATACTTCTATCAGGCATATCAGATACTATCGCTTCAACGGACTGGATAAAGTAGTTGTTTACTTCATCTGGGCTAGCAGAACACTTAGAAACTGGATCCTTCTTTCTCTGGTTATTTATCATGTTCCAGGCAGCTTTGCAGGGGTTAATTGATTCCTCAATTAGCCTACTATTTCTTTCTCTTTTTGCCCGATCCACACTTCTTCTGTACTGGTTTTTTGTTTCAGATAAAGCCTATATAATCTATCCTTTTCTGCTGCTGTAGGAGAGGATTGCACATCGTTGAGCAAGAGTACCCAAGACCTGAGAGTGCCAATTCTTGAGTAAACCATTCATTTGATGAGTTACAGCGGTCGTAACCTTGTTCTGCACTAAACTAGGCCTAAGTGATTTTATTGGAAAATAAAAGTCAAAGATATCAAAAAGTATCAAAAACAGGTTAAAAGACAAATTTGCATCATGTGTGGGATCAACGTTCCAGTCAACATTTTCAAGAGCTTTTTTAAACATAGGAGAACCGAAAAATCAATTTTTCCTAATGTTCATGGTATAATTTTCCAACCAAGGACCTTCACTGGTCTGTTTGTTAACAGAACTAATACTAATGTCAGAAACCACGGCAAAGTGATCAGCTACTACCGCATCACAATTTTTGTATTTATATAAGCTATCATCACAATTGCGCACTACTATCTAAACAATTCAGGCCTCTAGTTGGTTTGGTAGAGACCAGTACAAACCACTTCGTGGGATGTCTGTAACCCTCCTGTTCTGAACAGTTTCAAAGTTGAGTAAAATGTTAAAGTCACCACCAAAACAATTGTGAAGTTAGGAAATCGGTCAAGTATATTGGTTAAGCAACCATCAAGCAGATCAAGAAAGTGTCAAAGTCACCTGCATCAAGCGGTATATAGAGAGAACCACCATATTATAATCTATAGCACAGTACCACTGCTATTTCCAGGTTGAGTTCCTGCAGAATCTATTAAGATCTGGGTTTTGAGTTTGGTGCACATCTTTGACAAGGCGGCAGCCCACCATTCTTGTGTGAGGTTCGACAGTTAATATTTACAAGTTTCAGGTAACCTATTTCTTGATAAAATTCACTTTCCTCATAAGTTAACCAATGTTCACTAAGGCGCACATCAAGGTTGTTGTTAGACACAAAGACATTCAACTGTTTAACTTTGTTCTTAAACACTGAACATTTAAATAAGTTACCCTGACGACCCGTTCTTGCATTCCTAGCGACCGATTCTTGTATTTCCGATTTGACCCTTGAAATTAGTTACTGCCAATGATTTAGTCATAGGGATGTTTAAAATTGCTTCCTCTCCTCGCTTTTGAATTTGCCAAATATGTTCAAATTAAACTTTACAGATTTTTAGGGTTTTAAGTACTTTTCAGCATAACCAGTTTTTAATGCTTATCAACATCAACTTGGCGTTATTGACTTACACCTCAGATAAATGGCTGCCAACATTCTAATCTACAAGATACAAAATGAGATTTGGTTTAACCTTCAGAGGTTGCATCATGGGTTTACCTTGATTGTATCTCCGTTCGTTAACACTACAACTACACACACAAGCCAAATGCCGTGAATCTATTTACCTTCTGTTCTTCTGTCTTAGAACACGATAAAATATAACCCTTACAGCTTTGATTATATTAATTTTTACTATCTGTATTTGAACCTGAAATTAACTTCCTTGATGCGATACCTGCTTTATCAGCAGTAGTATCTGTGCAGTTTTGTTAGTTTTATAGTTTTTGTGTGTTCGGTTGACCTATTGACTGTTTTTATTCTGGTAAAATATTGATAAAAACTTTATACTGTAAGAACATTGATGTTTTGCCATTCTCAGCAATGTTTTAACTTTTAACCCACCTGGAAAGAACCTCAGAGTGCTCCCTATTACCCTGGGTTTTGAAAACCCAGGCAACCTGTGGAAGGTTAAGGGGCCAAGAGTTAAAGAAAAGTAAACTTAACAGGTTTCTAGAATAACAAAGCACTGTCTAGTTTGTTATCATATTTGGCTAAGACAAAACATTTATTGGCTATTTGATATCTTGAAAACTGTAGCAGCTATTTTTATCTGTGATTTTCTAAAAGTGTACATGTTTTTGGCTGCCAAATTTTGTTGAAGGTATTATTGGTTTAGTCTTCATACGGCCTCTAAATTGAGGGAGCCCCTTGGTGGGAGCTCTAGACTAATATTTAAGAATAACTTCTAAAACTTCCATTTCAGGATGGGGTCAAAACCTTCGATAAGTATGAAGTACTTATACTTACAAGATATATCCTTTACAAGTACTGAAGGGTGTTTGAAAATTTTAAGCAAATTTGAAGGGAGGGTACTTTTAAACACCCAGTATACCATACTAAACAATGGCTATCAGATATTTATCGTTAAGTTTATATATTCTATTATAAATTATTGTAAAGGCTATTAAATCCATCGAAAACTAAACTTGCATGTAAATTATTTATTCTTATGGGTATTGTTGTATAATCAGTATCCTTTCTGTGTCGGTTTCTATACTCTAATGTTCTGGCCATTAGTAAATATTTATCTCCATTATTATTAAGCATATGCATTTTATGTACTTTAGCAGGTAAGTCCTATGTATACAAATAAATAAATAAATAAAATGGCTGCTTCAGATGCTAGATGAGAAATGACAAAATTAAGACAAAATATCTCATTACTTCCTTACCTTTCTTAGGTCATCTTCAAAAGATAAGATTCCTAGAGTTCACTGTAGTCCTGAATAAATGGGTTCTACCGGTTCGTTGGCGGCGATCTCTTGACTCCATGCGCCAGCGGTGAAATCGCGACTTGATTCCGTTAGCGATCTGGAAGTCCCATGCGCCAGCGGTGAAATCCCGACCCGATATGGTTTGCGGCGATCTCTTGGCGCCAGCGGTGAAATCACGACCGATACCGTTGGCGATCTCCGACTCCCTTCGCGCCTGCGGTGAATTCACGACCGATATGGATTGCGGCGATCTCTTGACTCATGCGCCAGCGGTGAAATCACTGCCCCACGTGCGGATTCGCGGCTATCTCGCGACTCCCTTCGCATGCGTGTTGAAATCGCGACCGATGCCGTTCGCGGCAAATTACTTTCGACCAAATTTCGAGGAGCTTTACCGATCCAGGTAAATTCGAGTTGATAGCGGTAAATACTCAAACTTCGGACTCAATACATCGACACTCGCACTAACCCCAATGTGTTATTTAGCTATGGGCGGTTCCTGAACGACTTTGTCAATTTTAGGTTCTCGGTTCCAGGTTCTGGGACAGAACGGACGAGCAGAATGTCTTCCCTACTAAAACCCATACAAAAAATACAAAAATTGAAATAATTCATTTCGAAAAATTTCCGTTACTTTCAGGATCGCTGGCTTCTACGGAAAATAAATTCGAGAATTCGAAGTCAGGGACTTACTTACTTCTAATTAAGGTAGTTTTAGGTTTGGTTAGATGGCTGGATGTATGTTATGTATGGTAAGCACCCTGAGTACTTGTCTTCTCTGGGGCAGCCTGTTACACGCATCCTTAACCTTAAAATAATAACAAACTGGTTGGGTTTTTTTTTTAAAATGTTTATCACAATGCGGAGGTCTGAGCGTTGAGGAGTTGCGTGACGGTTCTCTTCAAGCTTCCATAAGTCTCTCCTTGGGCAGCCAGTAGCATTCCAGCCGGTACTTGGCCCCAACTTACTAGACACATCTGCACCTCGGTGCTTTCTTCCTTTCTGTAAATTCAAGTGAGTTTCATGCTTGAATCATGTTTTCAACTTAGACAAGTCCCAATATTTTGGAATATCATTTCTTGGTGGGTTGTGTATAATAAGTTTTATCAATAAAAATTTTTTTAATGTGAAAGTTTAGTGAAGATTAGACCGTTTAATCAAAGTTATGGAAACTAAAACTTTTAGTTAGTCATACAGTAGGTTTTTACTTAATATCGTGGTGATTGAAAGTAAAAGTACTTTCAACTTCTTAAGTAAAATTTACCGAGTGGCTTTTGCTGTACTCCAGAGCTAGGTCTTTACTTGGCTCCTAATTCTCCTCAGGCACTCGATGGTCTGCAACTCTTGTTGGGTGTTTGTAGAGCGTGTGGAAACAGCAGCCAGATGGTGTCGAGCGGCCGGAGCGTTCTGTTCCATGAAGAACTGAGCCAGGCGTTGCCGGGGTTCAAGAGCCCCTTTCGATCATGTCATAGTCCTGCTTTTTGAGACATAATACTGAAGTCAGCCTGCGTTTCAAGCCTGGCAATGACCTTCTTTGAAGAATAAGTGCCAATCTTGGGATGCCTTGTGGTAGAAGGTACTATAGATAATTTATCAATTTATCAGCTGTTTTCCTTTGTTTTAAAACTTGACCGATGGACAACCTAGGCTCCTTCCTTTCTGGCTGGGTTACATATCTGAGGGGTACAAAAATATGAGGCTAGGATTATAAAAACCATATTTTTTTATTATTTTTTAACTAATTTACATGTATACCTTCAGTATACTCCCCATTTAGTGTAATGCATTTTGTTCATTCGATGCTCCATGGTTTTAGGCACCCTCATACCCCTTAGTCTGTGCCGCAAACTTCATTTTTGGTTTGCCTCTTCACTCCTTCATTTTAAGTCATGGTGATTTTTTATGTAATTTTCATTATAGGGAACATAAAAAAAAAATTCAGCGTGGGTTTTGAATTTGGCGGTGTAGGGTGGAGTGGGGAAGGTGTGGTCATGCTGGTATTGGCCAAAACTAAGCGCACTGAGAGATGGCTCACGTGGGCAAGCACATTGTCCGCGATGAAAGAACCAATCTCCATATCAGCCAAAATTTAGGCCTGGAGTGTGTTGAGATTAAGCTAAATTGATTTTAACACCTCCCATTAGCAATCCTCAATGGTCTCCGGCGGTCTTCTTAGGTATGTGTGAGTTTTTTCTGAACAATTTCACCAGTCCAGATTTAAAGGTTAGTCCAGGAGCGACTTCAATCGACATGGCCATCTTGAATTTCTTGAAAAAATACTCGTTACACTCTGGTTTTGCTCTGAAAACATCGTCTTTGTAAGCTTTTTTGATGTGCAACCGTTTCTGGTGATCTTACCGAGAAAAAAGCAAAAAACCTCACTGCTGAACTTTGTTAAAATTTAATTAAACCATCCATGAGGCCAGAACAAAACTTCTTTTAGAAAAGCACACAGCTCCTCTTCACAGCCTCTAATACTAGCCACACCGAGGTGCTATGAACTTAGGAAGGTTGGGCTTTTCAGCCCCTATCGACCCAAATGTGAACTATGCACTCCCCTAAGCATGGGCGATTCCTTTCTGGGTTCGCCCTCGTAGATTTCTATAACTGAACCTTCAGATGGATTAAGTTCTACAGTATTGAGTAAGCCCTATCAAGGAAGGGCTAAATCAACTTTAAACGGCTATCAATAATTGCCTTAACAGGAAGATTGCCACTAAACAAAGAATTGCCAAGTAGCGACCTGCATGTATGTGTCAAGCAATTGTGCTGTTTGTGACAGAGGCTGTCGGGAGAAAAGAAATTGATGCAAGGAATCACAGTCTTGCCTAGTTCTGTAGTAAATAGTGTCCTGATCTTATATCTTGCTATTCAATGTATTTACATAGGAAAATACTTTTTCAAGAATGTGCCTCAGTGGACACGTCAAGGAAAGCCTAATTTCGCCTGCAGAAGAACACCATGGACGTAAAAGTGCTAAACAACAGACCTGTTTTCAACAGATACTGCCTCACGCTGGTATGTTTTTTCAAGTCTTAATCTTTTAATTTTTTACAAGTCTTAATATACATGACATATTTTTTGTATGTATGAACAATGTGAAATGATGTTTATTCTGATTCTGATCATTTAAATTCAGAAACTTGTTATTTTTAAACTATGAGAGATGTTCTACTCTTGTATGGTAAGATTAATACTTTGTGCAAATATTGACTTAGAAAAGTTAAATTTTCTATGTTGTAGTTTATCTTCAGTTTGTAGGCTTGTTGGGTATAATGTCTAAAGCCCGCTCAACAAATGTGTAGATAATTTCCTTTGCTTTGAATAATGAGTGTAGTTACTCATCTTCAGCTTGTACTGGGTGTCACATGACCCAGAGGCGCACTCTTAGTGTGTGAGCAACAGCAAATTTTTGAGTATCAGAAGGAAAAACCAAGAAGAAATGAGTTAGGTACTGTACCCTTTTGGAAATTATGCCAAGTTTGTAAATTAGTAGGCTACATGCTAGGGTGTCCAAGGTTCAGGAAAAACCAAATTCCCATATTTTCTCGGGTATACAGGGTGATTCAAAAATAGGCGTAAATTTCAAGGGTGGGTTCTTATGCAAAACAATGAAAAAAGTCCTATAAACATGGGTCCTAAAATTCTTAGTTACTCCGGTGGCAGCCATTTTAGTATTTTTACTTAAAATTTATGTAAATGTACCAGTTGTAAAAGAAAGTAAAAAATGAAAATATTAATGTAAAATTTGGAAAGATGAGTTTGTATCTTTATGTAAAATTATAAAATACAACTTTTTACTCTTGAAACTTTATTATCGCCATTTTCATAATTTTAATTTGAAAATTTAAATAGCCACCATTTTGTTTCTGTGGGTTTTGTGATAATCTTTTTTCTTAAATTCACCTTATAACACATAATAATACCCTACCAGTTTGAATGCAATCGGTCAAAGCGTTTGGAGATATAACTTTTAGTAAAAAATACAAAATAAAGCTTTCACCGGGTAACAAGAATTTTAGGACCATGTTTATAGGAACTTTTCATTGTTTCACCCACCCTGACGCCCTATTTTAACTGTATATAAATTCCACTATTGCTTCTTTAATAGGGTCATAGTTACTCCTACCCATTTTGTTATTTTTTGCGGTCAACAACTTAGATACCGTTCGCGGAGATCTGACTCCGCTACCCTCATGACAAAATCGAGACCTTCGTTACCGACAATTACTTCACTACCCTGGCGCTAACTGAAGCCAACATCGATACTAGCTAGACTCGTCCATGACATAATCACCACATTCGCGATCTCTTTCACAAAATTTCCCGGTTTAGGGACAAAATTCCCATAACTTCCCGTTTATAAAAAATTCATGGTTTTCTCTTTATGCTGAACACCCTTCTATAATGCAACATAGGGAAGATAACTAAATTAAATTATTGACAGGTCTAGTTGTAGAGTCCATGGATTTCATTTGCTAGCAATAACAAAATAATAGTATATTACAAAATTTTGCAATGCGGTGGTTTCGCTAGCGCCACAGGAGCCATTTTTAAAGTAGTAAATCAGCATCAAGACTCACAGTGGTTTCCAACTGACGCTTGAGAGTTGTGTGACAGTAGACTGCGGACTTGAGTGGGTTGCCGAGAGTGCCGTAGACCTGAGCCAGATAGTACAGAGTGAGCGTGTGAGTGCGCTCTAGCGGGTTGTCAGACTTGGTCTGAGGACGACAGGTGTCTGGAGGTGTGAACAAAGCGTAGACGTCCACAGGCGCCTCTTCTACCTGCTCCGAGTAGTCACTGTACAGCTGTTCTGCTTGTTGCAAGTACCTACATAATCAGCATAGCTCAGTTTCACCAGCGAGTGGCTTATGCAAAATTAAGAATAGCGTCAGGGTTAGTGTGAATGTATAGTCATTGTACAAATAATGGAGTGTGAATGTTTCAAAGAAGAGCAGTTAGTTTGCTCTGCTCTAGTAGGATTTTAAAATAAATAGACTTAAAGATGTGACTTCCCTACTTTTTAAAACTTATATTAACTAGGTGAATAGGCTCTCAGACCTTTTAGTTTATACCTTTATACCGGTTTCCCATCTCTGTTAACCTTCCAGAAGGGCATGGGTTTCAAAACATGAGAGGGGTGGGTAAGCCTACTATAAAACCTTAGTGTAAATGTAAAACATTGTTTTCCTTAGGTATGTCATTTTGATCAACACTTCATCAGAATAAGTGCAATAGGTGAAGTAAACCACAAAAACTACATAACAACAAAATGGTACAATGAATTCACCTGTTGCAACAGTGTAAGCACCGCGGAGGTTGACTCCAGGCTGCCGGTTAGTCCCAACTTTAAAGCCACTTTTAAATAAGTTCCGCCTCAAGAATTTTTTTTATATGTACAGGGGTCTTCTCACATGGTGTAAATCAGTTTTAGCTCATGAGAAGAAGACAAGTCTATACTGAAATAATACCAAGTACCATACTATCATTACTGATTTGTGGTTTTAGGTTAGATTTTTTTGTTTAGGTGGGCAGGAATGAAGTTTATACCAAGCGTAACTGGCCACCAAGGCTCAGTTTGATTATGACCAGGGCAAAACATTGGTTAACTGAATGGGAAACACCTTGAGGGTTAAGTGGTGATTTTGTCCCTAGCACAAAATATACCTATGCTCTATGGATGAGAAACTGGGCTAAGTTAAGTATCATAATGCCAGTTCAGATTGCTTTTATTGATATTGCCACTTAAATATGTTTTCTTAGTAATCTACAACATTTACATTTGACCAATTTTCCCAACTTACCCATGAGACTTATTACCATCAGCCCTCTGTGACCAAAGCAATCCCAGTTGATTCAATGCTTTTAGAACTATCAGAGCGAACATCGGTTTCATTGCTTTTGTCTTCGATCGATTCAAACAATTCATCAAATGTTCACACCAATTCTTCTGTATCCAAGGCGATAGTACCCAACAACAGTAGAACTGCTCAAACATACACTTCTGTCTTGTCACATGGCATCTTGACGGAATACTGTCTATTACATTTGCCAAACATAACTTCATTTCACAGAATCTCTCTTGCAGCATATTTTGACTTGTATGGATCAAATTCGGGTCATGTTTACTGTCTTCTTCTAGAAGCTTTTGAACTTTTTCATTTTTTCTTTCAACTCGATTATTATGTCCTCTGTAACTTTACTCATCTACAAATGAATGGATTAAATATGTTGTAACAATTAAGTAGGCTTCAACTATCAGTAGGCATGTCAACAGTAACCTAGTAAGTATAAGATAAATGACATCACTCAGACTTGGCGTTTTCAAAACTTTATCTTAACTGATGTGAAACTTCAGACTTTCCAAGTTACTGAAAAAGCTATCATATTAAATTTATTATATCTTCAAAATAGCTTAAAACCGCCCCTTACAAAAACCTATCTAGGGCCTTACACTCCTTTATATATCCAATTAGCAAGTATCGAGTCAAGGCTATACTGGTAGGGTGGGCAGTGGCGGTTTTGTGGGTAATATGAGAGGGATTGGCGGTGGTGGGACGGGAGGAGCACTGGTTTTGGGAACACAATATATGGACCATTGGAATCCTTTTGGAGAAAAATACAATATAACCAGCTAAAACAAGTTTTTGACACAAAAGAAAATCGCACCTTATAATATCACCTGACCCCAACCATTGTGTGGTTGTTGTGTCTTTACAATAATAATTAATCAAGAATTATCTGGTACTGATTGGTCTTAATCGCTTACACCTTCTCTAAAAGCTTTAGATTAGGTTAAAAATCAAATTATCAACTTATCTTGGATAATTTTGAATAGTTTGAAAATCTTATTTAAAAATTATAGAAATATGTTGATTCCAGCTTTGCCTCCATTTACGAGAAGGAAAAGCAACACCAACAACCCTACGACTGGGCTTTCGACTAAGCCTACTTCAACTTAATATTGCTAACGTACCTGGTGAAAGTGAAAAGCCAACAGTTCAATAGTAACAAATATTAATTAAAAATACAACAAGATCAATGAAGTAATTTTAATTTCTTAATTGCTTATTGTAGGTGTTTGTTTGTGCTAATGAGTCATAACCTCGAAAAGTGTCAACAAATTTTGACAATTGTTTTTTTTAAACTATTGACTAACTTGTTTGTAGTTCAGGTTAGCCAACACCACTCAACCACAAGAGATGAATAGAGTTTGTAAGCTACATGATAAACAGCTTAATATTATGACTACAGTTACATATTTTATTTTGTCAAATACAATTAATAATTGTATGAACATAATTATTAAGTTAAAATTGTTGTGTTAATCCTTTTTTTGTATTATGTTTTGGTTTAATTCAGTTTAGTTTGTTGTTTTTGGTAAATAAAACATTGTTCAACCAACTTCACTAGATTATTAATTAAATTATAATTTGAATCTAAAACATGAGGTGGCAGCGTAAGGAAATATATACGAACCATGAAGAAAAAAAGCCAAGGAAAGAAAACAAACAAGAGATGATTTTAAAGATGAGGGTGAAGCAATATCTGGAAGGAAGTATCGCTTCTAGAAGACCAGTAGTTTTAGTAGTATCCCATGCAAGGGTCAATTTGAATTTACTGCAGACCCACAGAACATTCTCGTTTTATTTTTAAATAAATGGTTTTCTGGATCTATATGGTGCCCGACGTTATGAATGAAATCCAGTCAGAAACCCCAGTTCCAGGCCATCAGGAAGCCACTTCGTTATCAGACCTGATAATGATAAAGATGTCCCATCTTGAATGGATGTTTGTTAATATTTTTAATAACAGATGTTTTGGTTTAATGCAGTTTAGTTTGTTATTTGTTTGGTAATAAAACATTGTTCAACCAACTTTACTAGATTATTAGTAAATATAATTTGAATCTAAAACAAAAATAAGGAATATTGATCAAGCCATTGGCAACAATAGTACGACATAACTTAATATTAATAACTTGGTTTTAATTCCAAACCAGTTTTGCTATCAGGACAACCAGTACTATTTTCGATCTAACATCAAATATAATAATAACTCGATAAAACAAAACTGGGATATTCATTGACACAAGCAAAACTTTTGATTAATTTTAGTAAATCACAAAATTTTACTCACAAATTAGAAAACCTTGAGTTAGAAACACTGTATTTAATGGTTTGAATACTATTTGCAAGAAAGGTCAAAAAAGTAGAAATATCAAGCTTCCAAGGAAATTTAATCGAAAAAAAAAGTTCTATCTTGTTCAAAAGGATAACAGCGGGTGTTCCTTAAGGTTCAGTTTAGGGCCACTTTTATTTCTGATCTATATTAACGACCTGTCAGACTATGTTTGCAAATCAAAGTTATGTCTTTTGCTGATGACACTTCAATGGTAATCTCCCGCCCTACCAAAATCAACTAGAAATTCAATAAATCAATCAATCAATCCAAAGTATTGTTTGAGATGCCGACCACTCTCATGAAGGTATTTTGAGCAAATATGTGGTGAATAATGAGTGTGATGAGTGAGTATGAGTTATGGTGTAGTCTTGTTACAAGCTAGGCTGACTCTTCCTTAGAATGGGTCATTAATTAATAGCCAATGACCAATGGAAATGTCAAGGTTAACGGCTTAACGTGACTTCCGAACCACACAGGGTGATGGTCTGATATACACGATGGTGGAGTTGATGCGGGTGTCCATCAGGCTGGGAACTATCTGAGCCGCTTTAGACTGCTCATCATCTCAAAACCACGGCCTCCATGAGCTGGATTAATGGACCTTGCCACGAGTCCCAGTCATATCAATTGACACATATCAAAGAATTTTCAAGTTTAATGGATTGGTTTGCAAACAATAAATTAAAACTCAACATATAAATCTCAAATAGTGAATTTTCAGCATCTAAGCTTTACAATACCTATAGTTCAAACTATTCATCCAGTCTCCAAATATGGCTTTGATTTTCTATAGCAAAAGAAATTACATCTAGGCATTACCTTTGATCAAATGTGAAGTTCACAAGTCATATTGAGAAGATAATAAAGATCAACTGGCATATTTATACGTACTCAAAATTTATCATCATACAACTCCTACAAATAAACATGAATATTTACTATGCATTTACATATTCACATTTAACTATGGAATATACCAATATGGGGGCACGAAAATTTTAGGACGAAGTATCTTTTGTTTTACAAAAAAAAGGCCATCAGGAAAATTTTTAATCTAAGAGGAAAAAGCGCAACCTTACTTCAAAATTGCAGTTATAACATTTTCAATATTTATCCTTGAATGTGCAGTATTGTATAAAAAAAAAACAATTAAATTCAAAGTTCAAAAGTTTTAAAAATGTTTGAAATTTAGAAAATCAAATATTACAATTTAATACAAGCTTTTATAAAAAACAAACATATTACAACATTTTAAAAATTTACAACAAGATACCATTAACTTTAACATCAAGAAGAAGACAGCATCATAAAATTCAAACGAACATTCAAAACCTTTTTTTGAGTAAAAAATCTTAAGCACTTTTTTTGGAAGATACTATTTAAATTTATCTGTGAACTTGTCTTAATAATTTTTATATTTATGTTTTTTTATTATAACCTATTTTTTGTAAAGTCTATGGACTATATGTGCCAATGAAATAAAATAAATAATAAATATATTAAACAATATTAATAACTTACAGTTTGGTGGGTAAGCATAATTTATTGTAATCTGTTAACCCGTTCTATAGGCTAGGAAGCGCTTTATTTGATTACTCTGAGAGCGAGAGGGAGATAGAGCATTTAGGACTATAGGTGCATAGTGACTTCCTTACAATTTTAGATGAACCTCCACATTAATAGTATCTAGTGCCGTGGTCGTCAATTGTTTATTAATAAACAATGTAGCCCCCCCCCCCGACGAAAGAATATATTTATATTATACAAACGAAATCTACATAAAGGATGAAATAATATATACATATATTTTACCTATAGTATAGCTAAGATCCCAGACTAGAGAGACTTCTTACCTCAAAACCCTTTACTTTCCGCTACGGGTTTAGAAACAAGAACACTAATTCTGCAAACATGAATTTCCTTTTTAACGGCCCACTGATTTAACTTTAGAACATAATTAGGTTTGAAAGTGTATTTAAAGACCAATACAACATATCATCTGTGGTTTCATTTTCTTACTATCTTTATAAAGAAATGATACTAAATAATTTGAGTATCATTTTTTAAATAATAAATGGTAAAAAATTACCACCCTGAATGATTTAAAATGGTATTAATACACTTTCCAAACCTAATTATATCATTCGAACTAGTTAATAACACTTTTGAACAATGAACCCAGAAAAAAATGTTGCTTACTATAATCTTAAACAAGGCTTAAATGACACAAGATTATAGAAAGCAACATTTTCTCAATTCATTGTTCAAATAAATACAGTTGGCTGGCAACACTACCCTACTTAAATAAAGAATAAATGAATGTAAAGGGCTTGGTCACAAAAGATAATATGCAAACGAGCTGTGGAACCTCTAAGTCCTACCCTTGCTGTAAACTTTGGGCCAACTGAGCTTAAACCCATCCCATTTGAGAATCGCACAACTTAAATACAGTTTCCTTCTGTTTTCAATGTAATAAGGATATGATGAGTCATTACCACAGAGATTACATTGCAGTATTATAGACAATTATACACGGTAAAGAAATATAAGCGTTGTATTGTCTGTGTTATCACGTATTAAAGTTATTGTGTAGTATGCACGGTACATAATGAAAACCAGTAGCGATTCTAATAGAACTTGCTTTAATTTTTGCTAGTTATCGCTTTTTTTGGACCGGTTAGAAGAAGACTAATCATACAAATAAAGCTGTCATATTTAGAAAGTAATAGCTGTTGTCCGTGAATGTCTGAGCTTAACATGTTTCGTTTCAATGTAAACCATGCATATTTTTGTAGCAAAACTAAAAATTAGTTCCGAAGTTATTTTCTCTTCAAAAATTGTACTTTATGGAGACACGAGAGTTAGGTTTCAGTGTGTGGTTTCAGCTAGACGGGGAAATGTTGGTGGGCCTGCGCTGGGATTTGAACCCGTATCTTCTGGCACCGATAGTAGAACTAAAGTAAGTAAGAAGCCACGTCGCGGTTTCGTCTTTTTGCGGTTTAAAAATACAGTACAAATTTCTACAAGAGCTTGTATAGTACGAGCTTAATTCGCATGTGTATGTTAAGAATCATCTTTGATATATTTTGAGGGTCCCAAAATGTACCCTCCATCCCAAAATGAGGGCAATGGGGAGACCTATTGAAAAATCATGTGAACTCATCATGTGAACCCTCATTTGAAGGGTATAAAACAAAAAATTCATTGATACCATTAAATCAATTTTACGATGACTATTCAAAATGGCGGCTCAAAACGTGTTTCTTTGTTTTAGCAGATAAATGGACGTCACTATCGTTTTCCAAATTTTGGTAAAGCTACCAGTTCAGTTTTCTAGGCAATAAAAGTTTAAATATAAAATGCTACAAAATAAATTTTGAAAACTTCTTTCTGAAATTAACAATTTAAAAAAAACCAGTTTTCAAAAATTTGTGATATTTATTTTATCGTAAAATATAATTATAAAACTTTAGTTAACAAAAAACTAAATCTTAATGTTTCTATAAATTTGGGAAACGATGGAGACGGCAAAAACTCATTATGCAAGATTTTAGCAAGATGTACTTTATGTACACATATTATGTTTCAGTTTGTATCAATAGATAGAAACTGCTTTATGTTACCTATACTGTTAAATGTTACTTGTAATAACTTCTTTGTATAATATTGTTTACTTTTTTGGTATCCTAGGAAACCTAAGCCAGTAAGTTACCTATTTAGCAGCTGAAGTAAATTGTTCCATTCAATATACACCACAGAGTATCTGAATACATATGTTAATAATATACACTGATTAATGTCTGCACAGTGCTGTATTTGTCAAAATTTAGACCTGTGAGTGGTCACACTTGGATGTAACTTAAAAAAAAGCATACAGGGTGTCCAGTAATTGGGGGATCAAACTTCACCAGGTGATTTGTCAGGTCATATTAAACAAAAATATGCATACAACACATAGTGGGGATGGTGCGCATGCGCCGGTGAAGCAATGAATACTTATACTTCGTTCCGTCTCAAATTAGTTTCTTTACTGGATCTACTAACTTAAACTATATTTAGTGTTTAGATTGAACAGTATTACAAAGTGATTGTGCCAGATAATCAGACAGGTTCAGTACCTTTGTTTTAAACTGGCATAACTTCTAACATAGTGCGGCAGCTTGGTTGAGCAGAAGACAAGACCGACTGGCGCAGAATACGCACAACTACGCTTCAACTGACGCGTCTTATCAACTGGAGCAGAGCCTTATCTCTCAAGGTCGGAACAGCTCACTGGTAGCGTCTCCGCCTCAAGAGTAGAAGTTCACGAGTTCGACTCCGGAGCATACTCACTAACATTTTACACAATCTGCTCGAAGAAGAAATTAATTTGCATGTTTTTTTACAATTAAATAACATTGCATATTTTTAGTTTAAATCAACAAAAAATTTGTACTACAATTGAATATAAAGTGGAAAACTATTGTATATCTTAATCATAAAT
The DNA here is from genome assembly GCA_018831715.1 of Matsumurasca onukii. Classification (NCBI taxonomy): domain Eukaryota; kingdom Metazoa; phylum Arthropoda; class Insecta; order Hemiptera; family Cicadellidae; genus Matsumurasca; species Matsumurasca onukii. The sequence goes on from CM032061.1 coordinate 25,216,583, forward strand.
ACAGAGAAAGCTACTTATCAACAAAAACAGGCGAAATTACTTGGCTGCTTGGTAAATGTGGGCGATCGGTAAAACTGATGATAGTAAGACAATAATTTATCAGTAAACAATACACACTCAGGACCTCATCCAGTGACAATGAGAACACTGACCCCACAAATGACAACAAGTACGCCGAGTACAGCTCTCGCGGCAGAGTACAACACACCCCTCAAATCCACACCAACACCTGACGTCACGCCATCACCTACACCTGCACTGACAGTGACACCAACACCTAGCTGTGAAATGGAAGAAGAAAATTTGCAGCTTAAATTGAAAATAAATTCACTCAATGATGAGATACAAATATACTGGAGCACACTATTGAGTCTGACTCCCGCCTTCTCCAGTATACTGATAAGATTTTTACGGCAAACACTTCGACTACCGGGCCAATTAACAGCGAAATGATTGACCGAGATATTCAATGCAACCTATTACCACCAACGGACTGCGGCCAAGGGGATGGACACATTCCCAATATAAATTACGAGCTACAAAAAACAATAAATACAAATTTGAACAAAATAAAAGAACTAGAGCTGTTAGTTGATTCTCATAAAGCATTAACTAACAACTACAAAATATTGAAAGAAGAATCTCATAACATGATAGCGTCCCTTAGGTCTCTGGAAAACGACAACCAAGTACTAATACGTACTTTAGAAGATAAAGACCGCAGCTACGCAGTTCAAATACAGGAGAAGGATAAAGAACTTGCAGAGCTTTATGAGGCGAATGAATATTTAGCTAATGAGCTACGTGAAGCCTTACACATGGAAAAAAAAGAAAATGAGTCCCTTCTAGACTATCACAGAAGATACCCAAACGACAGCTTCCGATGTCTCTCCAAGCGTCTTCAAACCGACGCTCACAACTTAAAACAACAATTAAAAGCTTTAAATAATGAAAATAACCGTCTAAAGCTAGAAATGAAATATACAAATAGCCGAACCGAACAAAACTCGTTCAACAAAAAATCCCCTCCTACTGTTGACCGCATTCAACTTCACAACTCTTGCACCACTAGAATCCGAGAACGATGAGGAAGAACCCGGTGGTTTCGTCACTGTGTACGGAAAAAGAAACAAGAAAAAAAGGAAGAAGAGGCAAACTAAAAAAGCCGGATGGAAAGGAAACGAAGATAATCAAATGAGTTCTTCAAACATTTCAAGGAACCGTACCAAGAGAACTCTTCTCCCTTTTGACAACGTGACAGTACTGGGGGACAGCCACGCTCGTCACATCGCTCCGCTGATGCAAAAGATTACCCAGGGAAGTACCAACATCAGCGGCGTGTGCAAGCCAGGTGCGGGTCTCAAGGAGTTTGCAGTCACTACAGCTAAATCTGCAGCTTCCAATCACTGCGAGATTTTGATCCTGGGCACGAATGACGTTGCTGCCGGGAGGCAGAACATCATTTTCAAGCAGCTGGAACACGTCATTAAAAGCAGCTGTTCAACATCAAGAGTATTGCTAGTGCCTCTGTTCACAAGACATGACCTCCCCCACGGCAGCCCGATTCATCGTGTCACTTCCCTGGTCAACCACTATATGGAAGAACTGTTCTTATGCAAATTTCAATTTTCTACCAGACTTCTTCAGTAAACTCAACAACCTCCATTGTTTAGCAAACTATGTTTCCGTCTTAGCAGGTTTTAATCATAACTTTTAGAGTTTGTAACTGAGTTGTCATAAACTGCCAAACTGAACTTAGTCTTGTAATGATAGATAGTTTAGTTCGATGGTTGTTGGCGGATTTCAGTTTGAAATATTATTGATGTGCCATAATCAGTGAAGGTCAGTGACTTTGTTACGGGGAATTGAATAATCTATCTCACAGTTGCCTTATGAGGATGGCGGTAGGAACAAATCAGACTACTGTACGATTTTTACAATCGCCGCCTGATTTGTAAGTGTGGCTTTTTTGACCACATTAAAACCCTGGAGTAACAGGTAAGTCTCACAAACACATTCTCCCAGAGGTACGAGTAAACAAATGTCTTACAACCAGTCTTACTTAATATTCAGTAAAAGTTTGTCGTTTGGTTTCTTGATAATTCTCTTCATCCGTCAATAGCTTTTTCATTTTTGATATAACTTATGAATACACTGAACTCATTCTGCAGACAATACATTATCATTTGCAGATTAAAAATCTATAGAAAACTCCACGTTGTAACGTATCAGTGGTCCTTTTATAGCTATGTATTACGAGGCTTTATTTGATTTAAATACACATTAATAAAGGGTTTTTTAAGTGTTATTATAGTTTTTAATTGTTTATATCTTCACAGTTTATGTTTTGTTTGATTTTAGCTTTAATTGCATTTTAAAGTTGTATACATTGTTTGTTTAATTTTTTTAAAGTGTACTGAATATATGTTATATATTGTAATTTTGGATATTATGCTTGGTGGTTAAAGTGGAAGAGGGACTTTATGAGTCCTAACTTCATACATAATAAGACTAATTTCATTTCATTTCATAATTTTACTAACACAATTACTTTTCACACATTTCAAATTTTTTTTTAGGACCTTAAGCAGAATTTAGTTTTTTTATAACACACTTGATGTACAAGATGTATAACTATGAATAAGTATTACAGGTATAGACACTGTTATGTTAATTACAAATATTACTAGTAAAATAAAGAAATATTTAATCTTGTATTAAACTCGTGACATTCCTTTTAGTTTAATAACAACACAATAATATCAATGTTTTCATAAAACATTATTGGAAATAATCATATGGTGTAAATCTTAAGAAAGTATAAATAACAGGACAAATTATATATAACAACTCTCCCCCACTTGATTTAGAGGTTCATTCGCACTACTGGCCGGTTACTTCTCTTAGGGCGTTCATTGGGTTGGAACTGATGAAGTTGGCTGGCTGCAGTATCATTGCCTGTATTGTTTGCAGTTTGTTGCGGAAACGACCGAAGCTGGTTAACATGTCGTTTCAGGGTGTATCCATTATCAAGTTGTATCAAATAATGGAGTTTCCCAAGGCACCTTTTCACTGTTCCCATTTTCCACTTCATATGTCCTTGGTAATGTCTAGATTGCACTCTATCACCTGTCCGAAATGACCTAGTCATGTTAGGTTGTTCAATTCCTTGAGTTTTAGATTTAGGTTTGAGTACATCTAAGCAAGTATGAAGTTTCCTTCCATATGTTGTTCTCAGGGTTAGTCCATTTTCTAAAGGTGTAATGTGATACTTCAACACAAATCTGTATAACTTTTCTTGAAGGGATCCTTTTCTTGAGCCATACATGTTAGTTTCTTCTTTAAAGTTTGAATAGCCCGTTCAGCAGATCCATTTGTAGCTGGATAGTTTGGTGCAATCAAACTCTGTTTTATTCCATGAATATTACAAAATGTAGTGAACTCATCTGATGTAAATATTGTGGCATTGTCGCTGACTAACTGCTCTGGTAGTCCCTGTCGAGAAAAGATTTCTGATAATGCAGAAATAGTTGATCTTGATGTTGGTGCTTGTGTTGACATTTTCACTTCTAGCCATTTGGTTTTGGCGTCTATCACCACAAAGAAGTAGTGGTTTTGAAATGGTCCGGCATAGTCCATATGAATTCGAGACCAAGGACTTGCTGCTTCTTCCCACTTGTGTAAGGGTACTTTTGGGGGATTGTTTCGTACTTGAGAACAAGGAACACAGCTTCTCACTTCGTTTTCTATGTCTTGATCTATTCCTCTCCAAAAGCAATAAGATCTAGCAATCATTTTCATTTTAACAATTCCTACATGAGTAGAATGTAATTCATTTAGTATTTTGGATTTGAATACTTTTGGAATAACTACTCGACAGCCCTTGAACACGATTCCTTCATGAACAGAATATTCTGAATCAGACATTTCACCATTAGTCAATTTAGTCTTCAAGGATGTTAGTTCTTCATCATGATCTGTAGCTTCACGCAAAGCATTACTAGTGATAGGAGTGATTCCTGTAAGAAAATTTATTTGATTTTCATTGACTTTGAAGTCATCATTGAGGAAGTGATATTCAATATCATTGATATCGAGAGTTGTCTTGATAGGTAGTCAGCGTTTTGATGTAAGTGTGATGATCTGTGTTTGATCTGGAAATTGAATCCACTAAGAAATGACGCATACCGTAATAACCTGGATGCAGCTAAAGCTGGTAATGGTTTGTCAGGAGAAAATATTTGTTGAATCGGTTTATTGTCAACGATGAGTGTAAAATGTCCTAAATAAATACTGATGAAGTTTCTTTACACTCCAGTAGACAGCAGTAGCTTCTCGGTCGAGTTGACTGTAATTCTTTTCAGCCTTGGTTAAAGATCTGGATATAAATAGTATTGGGCGCTCTTCATTGTCGATTGTATGTGACAAAACTCCAGCTAATCCAAAGGGGCTGGCATCTGTAGCCAATGTTAGAGGTTTTGTTGGATCATAAGGGGTTAACACCCTCTCACTCGTTATTTCCTTCTTGATGGCTTGGAATGAGATTTCACAAACTTTATTCCAATTGAACTTGACATGTTTTTGAAGAAGATGGTTTAAGGGTTGCATCAATTGTGAGGCATTTGGTATGAACTTACAATAGTAGTTCGCTAGGCCTAAGAATGATCTCAAGGAATCTACATTTTGAGGCCGAGGTGTTTTAATCACAGCTTGAACTTTGTCATCCAACTTTTGAAGACCTTTTTGTGAGATCACATGACCCAAATATGTTATTTGTCTCGTAAAAAACTGACACTTATCTTCATTGAGGTGGACATTGTGCTTTTGTAATTTATTCAGACAGATTTCTAGTCTCCGCAAACATTGTTCTTTGGTTGTACCTTGAACTACTATGTCATCGAAATAGGCCACTACACCCTCAAGATCTTGAGTTATTTGGTCTATGATTTTGTGGAAATCATTAGGGGCAGTTTTTAACCCGAAATTTAAACGTTTAACACGGTAGGTTCCCCTGTGTGTTGATATAGCTGCAACATCTGAACTTGTTTCATCCAGTTCTACATGCAAATATGCTTTAAAAACATCTAACTTACAAAAGTAGCTACCGTTCTTCATCTTGTGGAAAATATCTTCTATTTTTGGAATTGGGTATCTTGAATCATGGAGGTGGGGGTTAACTGTGGTCTTGTAATCAGCGCACAACCGAATGCTACCGTTGGGCTTCACTATCGGAACTAGGGGCGTTCCCCACTCTGAAGTGTCTATTCGTTCAATTATTCCTTGTTCTTCCAGTAAGTCTAGCTCTTGGTTGACCTTTGACAACAAAGAATAAGGTACTGGTCTGGGTTTGAGAAAACATGGTTTGGTATTGTCTTTGAGCTTAAGAGAACATTTATAGTTTGGTATTTTCCCTATGATTGGTTTGAAAATATTTGAGTATTTTGAAATGATGGTCTGCTTTAAGTACGTGTCACTTAAATCACTCAAGTTTTTATTTCGTCTGGATATTTAGTTATTTTATTCAAATCAATATTCAAGCTACGAATCAAGAACGGCCAAGTATAGGAATATGATCCTCGAATAACATAAAGCTTTTCATTACATGCATTATTTTCATGTTGTACTTGTAATTCTATTTCACCTAGAGGTTTAAAATGTTTCCTGTATAAGATCGAAACTGAATATTGGTGGATTTCAAAGTTAAAGGGTTTAGTCCCAACTTGATGAAATCATTTTCTGACAATAATGTTACAGGGCTTCCAAATCAACTTCGAAGGTTTGTAAGGAATTTTGAACTCTAACTGTAACAAAACTTCTCGTCTGTTTTGACAGAGTTAACAGCAATTATATTTTTGATTTATGTCAATCAAGTTAGATACATTATCTTGAGATAAGTCTTGCTGTTCATCATCCTGTGACAGTAATTTCACATGGCCAGAGTCAGAGTTTGTAAATTTGTTTATACATACCTTTTCAAATGTCCTTGTCGGCAAATTTACATTGCAACCTGTCCTTGAGTGTACATGATCTGGACGAATGGTTTTCATTTCCGCATCTTAAACAACAGTTCTCTAGTCCGAACTCTTTGAGATTAATTTTGTATTTGCTTTTAAAGTAGCTCTTGTCATCTTTGTTCAGTTTAGGTACTTTTGTTTTGACTTGAAAATTGTTAGCTTTGTTGTTTTGAATTGTATTGTTGAATTGATTGACTTTGTTAATTTCATTTATGTCATTAGCAAGGTTATGTGTTTTGTCAAAATCATGGCATTCTGTCTTAGACGCTTCAATTGATAATGCTAATTCGACAGCCTTGGTAAATGTGATGTCTGGCTTTGTAAAATTGACTCTCTTATTTCTTGATCTCTTAAACCGCGAATTAGTTGAGATCTCAACAAAGATAAAGTACAGACCGAGCACATTCTGAACTGTTACAATTTCCCTTGAACTCACATTCACTTCTAATTCTTTCAAAGTCGCTACAAAGTTAGATACAGAATCTGAAGAGACTGCTTACTAGAGAAAAGTAAGTAGTGTTTTTTGTAAGTAAATTCTTTTTAGGTTCAAGGTAATCAGACAACAATTGAATAAGCTCGTCGTATGATTTGTCTGCCGGTAAGTGCAGTTAAACTAGCCAGTAGTTTGTAGTGTTTAGCTCCTATAGAATTGATAAACACTTGTGTTTTGTGTTTTAAACATTCTTCTGTGTTTTCGACTAAACCTTTAAAAAAAAAATTGTTTAGTCTTTGGCAGTATAGCTTGAAACTCCTGTATCATCAAAGGATTCGAAAGCAGAAATATTTTTCTGTTCCGCTTTGCTAAGAGTTGTGGCTGAATTACCTGTATCTCTTTGATGGTCTAAGTTGTGTACTAAACCACTCAAAGCTGTAATCAGTTGTGTTAATTCTTCTTGTGTGGAAGATGTGGTATTACCTTTTTTACTCGTCGCCATTTTGTTATGTTAATTACAAATATTACTAGTAAAATAAAGAAATATTTAATCTTGTATTAAACTCGTGACATTCCTTTTAGTTTAATAACAACACAATAATATCAATGTTTTCATAAAACATTATTGGAAATAATCATATGGTGTAAATCTTAAGAAAGTATAAATAACAGACAAAATTATATATAACAGGCCAAACTCCTTCGATTAACTCTTCCTGGTTTTCAATCATAAAATATACGGACTAGATAGCCAGTATTAGGTTTACGAATAGAACAATAGACAGTGTACATTTAGTGTATATCCTCTCATTTGAATTTACAACTTAGTTGAAGAAAACACAATGAATTAAGTACGACTTGTTTAATAGCTGTTGATGTTGGCGTGTCGATGAGAACTTTGTTATCGAAGCAGCAAACAACACCCCAAACCAGTTGTATTAAACTGATTGTGTTTTTCCATCAACAGACAATATGTTAGGTTTTTTTACTCGTATTTTAGTAACAGCAGGTGGACTCTGGTCTGAGGGTCCAGAGGGTTTATAAGAAAGCGGTTTACAACAATCAGTTGAGGAATGTTAGCTACTCTCATCATTTATTGAAGCTTAGCTGACAAAGTTGCCTACACTGTCACATTGTGACACTCACTCTGTTCGCTTGTTTGTACTTTTTTATGTTGAGTTTAGGCCCGTTGCTGCGTACGCAATAAAGCCGCGTTAACAAAGTGGAAGTACTGACGATGAGGTAGGGCTGAAGGCATTTCATCATGGAATAACTTAATATATGTTACTAGCGAATTTCCATGGGAAAAAAAGGTTATTCATTTGACACCACATCCACAAAACATCGTAAACAAAACTAGTTGTTCAACGCCATCGTGGTTTATTTGTTAGATTTTGTTGGTTTGGTTCATTATTTACGGTTTCATAAACGTGTATATAATTTGAATTGAATCAGATCATTCGTACTGTTTTATAGAGTACATTCCTTTGTACGGAATGCACTCCCAAAGAACACCTCCAGCTTGTGGCTACCCGTCGGTTATGTTGGGATGAGCAGTTTCCTTTTAAAACTTTGGAGGTATAGGCTAAGGTTGATTAGTTTGGAAACTATAATAAATAACACTCAAAATGGTTAAGAGTTAGTCAACCAGGCAAGAACTTATGTTTACCAATGAAATAGCGGGTATTGATTATTTCTCTCCGGTGAACGAGGAAGGTGGACGTCAAGTTTATTTTCTGTTTCTAAAACATCAGCTCTAATAAGGTGGTCTTGTCTGGTTCAGTTCTTTGAAGAGTCGCACGTGCCGCCAAACACCAGTCAAGAGAAATGGTAGTAGCGATATTTCAACTTTGCTCCGTTCCTCAAAAGTGGCAAAACATGGTTTCGTATCCTAACCTGTTTTTCAACGCCGTTTATGAACCGAAACGTACAAATGCATTACAATAATAACATTTACTACCTACCTATAAAACAAAAAGGTAGGTTATTAGTATATTTTGAGTAAAGTTCGTGTTTGTCAAGACAGTAAGGGGCGAAAATAAATGCGTCTGTAGCGTTGCTGGACTTATTTACATTTATATGAGACAAGATTCCAACGTGTCCTAAAGGACTCTATTTTACGCACATTTCTGGAATGTTTAATACATTTCATGTAAATTACGTCAATACACAATCTACAGAAGTGCGACTAGATAAATTCTTTTGTTTAAAATTTTATACTTGGAATAGGCCATAAGTTTGGAGTTGATTGAGATGAAGAAGAAAATTTTTCTGTCATACTTTACAGTAAAACAGTAGAGATAAGCGTAAGAAGGGCGAAGCGACCTAACATCACTTTGTTGTGAATTTATAGCGATACAACAGCTGTGTACTCGTGCTTCACTATGTTAGGACTGCTTTGCAAACAATAACCAATTACACCTGTAAAACTGACTTCTGCATCTAAGAGGCATCCTTCAAAACGTGATGCCAAAAGCAACAGTTCGCTGTCTGGAGACGTTTTTGAAATATCTCAAAATCGTATCCCCACCCGACCCCTATTCAAAAGTTAGGCAAATGGCCTTCTTTAACTTTTGTTTTCAACATACTCCATCCTAATATGTAAAAAACATTTTTTTGGAAATTCTTTTTTGTTATGGATTGGTTTGTAAGGGATGGTGTCCTGATTGTTTTACTTGGGACTAAACGGGTTTATAAAAAAATGTCACAATTGTTACAGTTGAAAACCAACAATTTTTTACAAATTTGAGTTGTAAAATAAAGTACATAAAAAAATAACAATGTCTAATGATCTTTGGTATGGAAGTCTTCTAAAGCCTACTCGTTGGTGTGAAATTTAACAAAACAGTTCACGTTCTTGTTTTAACAAAGATAAACATTGCACTTGATGCATCTGGTACGGGATCTGGAGGTGCACTTTTCCAGTCGGCACATGAGGGTTTTACTAATAACAAGGTTGATAGGGTTATTCATGAGGGTTGGAATGTTTCTTTAATGTGCGGTTATGAAACGGGGTTTCTATTATCATTGACACTTCAATTAAAAATCATTTGGATAGTTACAAATATAGATTTCTCATCACAAATAAATCAGGCATCGTAAAATTAAAAGGAACAAACATCATTTTTAGCTACAGGTTAGATGTTAGTAAATGCATATGAATAAATAGGCCATATGTCTTCAAGGTGTCTATATCGAGAGCAGTCACACTGCCTACTTGTTAGCTGACTATGATGTGTGAAGTTTGCAAAATTCAAATAAGTTTACCATCGAATAAAATAAGCTGCTGCAATGAAACTTCACACATAGACTTTGGGACATGCTTTGAGCCACTACTTTAAAATTCCCCTAAATTAAATAATGTTGACCCTCAAATCAGGTAATTTTAAATTTAAATAAAACCCTATATACAAGCTACACGACCTGACAGGTTCCAAGCCTATACTAGTAAAATCTTACTACCGCAATGAAGAGATTCAAAGATAATATGTATATGAATGGTGGGTATAATAAATAAAACAAATAGTTTTACTGTACCTGGTATTTAAAGGTTGGTGGTCATTATTCGTTGTCCTTCGATAAAGGCTTCTTCCCAACACAAGGTAGATGGACTAACTGGTCAACAATCCAAACTATTATCTTCTAACGTTCCAAATCATTCGAGGTACCATACAGTGCTCTGTCTGAAGTCAATTTAAATCTTCAGATGAGCGCACTTTCTTCTTCGCCACGTGTGGGTAAACAAACTGATCGACATTCCGACATTCCAAACTATTATCTTCTAACATTCCAAATCATTCGAGTACCATACAGTTACTCTGTCTGAGAGTCAATTTAAATCTTCAGATGAGCGCACTTTCTCTTCGCCACACGTGTGGGTAAACAAACTGATCGACATTCCAAACTATTGTATCTTCTAACGTCTATCTTCAACCTTTGGCTTGGGTATTTAAGTAACTAGTAGATTCTTCAAGGTGACTCACGTTCATGAATCAAGGATGAGGAGTAGATGAATTGGTTCCGATAGTTAGGGAACGGTATTTTCAAGGCTTCTTCAGTATAAACTTACTGCTAAAGGTACAGGGAGTTCTGTCTTAACTATTCGGACTGCTAGAGTAAGTACGTTGTCTTTAAAGTTGGCTGCTACAAAAGAAACTAGTAGACTCTTCACTATCAGATTCATCACATGTTGAGGTACTCTTGTTGGCTGCAGACCTGCAGTAGACTCTTCACTATGAAACTACTGCTATGCATCACATGTTGAGGTACGTAAAACGGTGGACTGATAGAAGGAACGCGTTGACTTTGAAGTTGGCTGCTACAAATGTAACTATTAGACTCTTCACTATGGAAACTACTGCTATGAATCACATTTTGAGGTACTTAAAACGGTTGACTGATAGAATGTACGTTGTCTTGAAGTTGGCTGCAGTAGACTCTTCACTATGAAACTACTGCTATGCATCACATGTTGAGGTACTTAAAAAAATATGGACTGATAGAAGGTGCGTTGATGACTTTTGAAGTTGGCTGCAGTAGACTCTTCACTGTAAGAAACTACTGCTATGAATCACATGTTGAAAACGGTGTGGACTGATAGAGGTGCAGTTCTTTGAAGGCGTCTGAAATTACTGAACACTGGTTGTAGTTATTCAACTCTAAACTACTGCTAAAGGTACATAGAGTTGTCTTCACTATCTCGGACGGCTAGAGTGAGTATGTACGTTGTCTTCAAGGTATCTGCACCACAAATTACAGATAATTTCTTCACTGAAACTTTGCTAGGAATATCATGCTCTTCGATTGTAACTCTGTTACTGCTCCATACAATTAGTGCAGTATTCCAGGTAGATTCAAGGAAGCCTGCAACACAAACGACAAACACTTACAAAACCTTTTACCAGCACAGTCTTTAAGCCTAAAGTTAAAGTTAGGCTGTGCTGGGACTGTCAGACTCGTAAAAACTAAAACTAAAATATTTACGAAAATTGGAAGTTCTGAAGAGTCCACACCATTGCTGTCTTCAAATATATATCCACTTTACAAAATAAGATGTCTTCAGTATTGTAACCTAGTAACCGATATTACGTGGTTGTATTGTTATCAACAAGTATACACTTTATTTCTTAATAATTTAGAATCATTGTGATTAGTTCTACGTACAGCTAGTTTGTTTAGTTCAGTTTATGATAACAAGTTTTGGAATAATTTAAAGCTTAGTGGTTTGAAAAGAATTATTTTCAAATAAACAGTTTACTATTATAAAACATGTGCTCAGCATATACATTAAACAAAGTGTTCAACTAAGTAACTTTTATATAACACATACTTAATTCATCTCTGACTCTGATTAATGACTATGCAAAATAATATTCCAAACAACGGTTTAGTTCTATTTAGGCTTCTTAATATTGAGCTACTTCATCACGTACTTGGCACTTAAGAACAAATAATGTTATTAAACGAGCAATCAAACCATTTAAGTGTGAAATAATGTTTCAATATCTTACTGACAAAGTTTTTTTACTCTCTCCTGTTACTCGTAATTTTTCAGATCGGAAAATGTAATTAGTACAACTAGCTATTCATTTTAAGACGAGCTATAAGCACTTGCAGAATTATTCTTTATATTTTCCCTCACTTTTACAAAATTGCCTGCAATTTAATTATTTATGAAACACATGGATAATCTACAGTATGTTTTATTCTAAACAAACTATAACCAAACACTATTATTAACAATTTTACTATGATGCGTCCACAGGTACGTTAATATATACCAAATTTTATTAAATCAGTTTCAAGGCCTATATCAATTAATATTTATGAATTTGGGTGGGGAAGGACGTGTCAAATAAACCTAAGAACAATCTCGATTATAACTTGAGATGAGTTTGAGACTGTGGTCACTAATTAAAGTCTATAACACAAACTTCCAACTAGTCAAAACTAAAACTAGTTGGCCGTGGTTATAACTATTAATTAATTATTATAGTGAGTCGATTCAAAACGCTCTCGTATGCAAATCAAAGATAAGAAATTAAAATCTAAACGTCACTTTTTTTGTTTTAAACGTGCGTTACGGATTATATGACTTGTTTCTCAGCCGATCAGTATTAGTATTTGAGTGGTGGAAAGCAAAATAGAAATAAAACACAAAAAACCAGGCTGACACACAGCTAAGCACTAGAGCGTCACTGGCATGAGTGAAGCGGATTTCCTTTAATAATTTGTTGCCCTAATAATTCACCAACTGTACTTCTAGTTGGCTGCGCTCACAACATCGCTTCGACAGCTTTGTAGCTTTTCGTGCTCTTTTACCACAGGCTGCGAGAGTGGCAGCTAGGTAATAAATCTGCGGTTATTTTGGTCTTCTGTTGGGTTGGATGTCAATGCACACTGTTTCGTTAACTTGATAGCAAGGTTTCAAACA